>JAOUZG010044845.1:7500545-7517553 GCA_026289955.1 Argiope argentata
TAGGAGTTGAAAAAGGATACTTAATCAGTTTTAATATGACTAAAAAGATCTTAACAATTCAGAAAAAAATATGAGATACACTCTTTTAGAGTTCTTTTTTAAACCACTTCTTAAAAAGATACACTTTAATAAAATGTGACAATTTCATCCTATACATCACAATTTAACTATTTTACTTCTCATAAGGAGGCATTAAAAATCTCTCTTTTTTTAAGACTAGCGAATTAAATATAATATATCCAGTCCCTATTTTATCTCTGCAAAATTTCGAAACAATATCCCGATAATTAGGAGATTTTAAATTAATTGGAATCCCATTAACTTTTTCCTTCCTTAATCTTAACTAAAAAAAAAAAACGTTTTTTTTTCGTGACTTATTTAAAGATAAAAGCACAAACAAATAAGTCAATCTTTTACGAATTTTTCTTTTCTGAAAAAAAAAGTTCAATTTGGAAATTATTAAAGCACTTTCTGTGTTATTTGACGCTAAAGGCAGCGAAACTCTATCCGTTGTTATGTGGGGTAATAACTGCATTTTCGTCGATGCTCATAGGTCTGGAATTTTTCACCCTCGAAAGATAAATCAACGTTATGAACCGCGATAATCGCAGTTGTTTATGACCGTGGTTAATCGAAGCGTATGCGTGGTAGTAAAACTTTTGTTTGGCGTCGCAAAAATAAGGGAATTACTAAGTGAAATAAAATTACTTTAAGCGGATAAAATTTCTGGTATGTTTAGAAAAGGTAAAAGTAATAGGAAAATCCATCGTAATGATAACATATGGGTATTTTGTGATATGATAATACAGCAAACTTTCAGAAATTGTCTACATTTAGTACATTATTTTGTTCAAAGCATTTTATTAATAAACAATTAATCAGCAAATATTTCACATTGTTTTTCACATTTTTGCTATATGTTGTTATTCTATCTTTTCAAGAAGAAAATTAATTTGTTTACTGGCACCTGATATTAATCAAATTATATTTTTTTAGAACTGTACTATTTATGAGATTTAATGTATAGTTATTTTTTCCTAAACGTTTTATAGAATTTTAAGAAGATGTTTTATTGCATAGTTAATAAAAAGTAGAATTTTATAGAGAAAGGTAATTTTGACGATCATTTTAAATATATAATGCGTTTTTTTTTAAATTCTTGTGAAAATGTTTTATAAACAATGCGATTACAAATTACTCACTAACAACTGAATGCAGATATTTTTAATATTTCAATGACCATTTGGTAAATTTTAACATAAATGGATAATGAAATTCATCTTAAAACCTTAATTTTAAGCTGATTTTTAAATGAAATTATGCAATCATATTTATTTGCATTAGTTATTTTTATTGCAAATTATATTTTGAGAACTATGCTTCTCACAACAGTAGATGGGAGATAATTAAAAATATTTATAGCTTCATTTTAATTTTCTTAAGCTATATATATGTTCCCGTGGTGATGCACTTCATAATTAATAATGAGACGCTTCGAGTAGAGTGGCTAGTTTTCGCCACCCTGATGGATACAGAAATATTAGGAGTCGGTTACCTTCGCCACATTTAATGATCGATTGGAACGTATTTTCTGAATTATATATATATATATATATATATATATATATATATATATATATATATATATATATATATATCGTTAAAATTTTGTTTAAAATAAATTTAAATATTTTTCCTCGCTTTTCTTCTATTTAATGCACTGTAAGGTAGTTAAAATCATTATTTTTTAACTAATTTTCATAAAACAAAATTTGAAACAAAATATTTAACATTTCTAAATACTTTCCTTTTGATTATAAAGATTAACTTTGGTCAAGATTTTCTATATGAAAGAAAAAACTTGAAGATTCCAGAGTTTATTTTAAAATTATTTTGCTGACTTTTGTGAAAAGTGATGTTTCGAAAAAATAATGTATTTTGAATAACAATGACAAAAATATAAATACACCGAGACAAAAGAGTTATAGTTATTGAAGTTATGAACTTTTTTTGAAGTTAGAATATATTTGTTATTTTGAATTCCTGTTATCTATCAAATAGTTACAGCATAAAAACAGGAATTTTACGAATCCAAAAGGATTTTCAAAATCTTTCTATTTTCTAGCACACCCTCACTACATATATCAACAAAAAATGTAAAATTTTCTAAAAATAAAAAAATGGAAATAAAAATGTTGGAATCAGCACAACTGAAAGCGAGGTATAAGAAGATAATGAATAGAGAAAGTCTATTTAAAACCAAATAAATATTTCTAAAATGCTAATATTTCCTAAATAAGAAAAAAATATTTTGAAAAAGAATGTTTTTTTGTTTCGGTTATGTTTTTTTATGGTTCGAGAAAAAAAAAGATCAAAGTATAAAAGTGTAAAAACACATTTACAAGTTGGAAATATTTTTTAATGACTAACACTTCCAGAAAAGCTTAAAATGGCTTCAAACTGATTTTAAATGTACAAAGCATCTCTCTCTCTCTGTGTGTGTGTGTGTGTGTGTTAACTAGCAGTTACGATGGTTTTTAAAATTTTCTGATTACATTTTTAAAACTAATGGATAATAGGTCATAAATAATTACTAATGAACTCTCCTAATGATGCACAATTAACAAAATTCCAAAGCTTTATGCCATGCATTTAAAAGATGCTTCGTAACGAATAATAGTACTTTTTTATAGCATGAGACATCTCTCTATTGCTATAAATATGCAATGACTTACCTGGAAAGGTTAATGCATTTTTTTATATAGATTAATTTATTAATTTTATTAACAGATTCCAAATATTCAATAAATTAAGCCTTTTATATTCCTGAAAAAATTTCTAATTTTTTTTATTTACTATTTTTTTAAAAAAATCAATCACGGAAGAGTTTAATCCAATTTTTGGAAAAAAAGTAATAGTAAATTGTTGAACAACTTCACAAATATTTTACTGAAATTTTACACTTTTTAGTAATCAAACTTTATTTCCTAATTTAATTAAATAGCATTCAGTATAACCAGGATTCTACTTTTATATGTAAAAGGGCAAACTGTGCCAAATGATTTTCTAAATTTGCCTTCACATCGTAAAAATAGATTAAATGAGATAAAAATTATTTTCTTGGTTCAAATCCTAAAGATAATACTAAATATTTATGTTTTGAAGAAACTAAAAGATTTATTCGTAATCAAATTTTTCAATATTCTCATATTTCAATTAAAGTTTATTTACTTCCACTTTTCGTCACTACGATTATGGGATTAAATGGGACTAAGAAAAATTGCCTGCCTCATAACTTAAGGAGTTCTATCTATATATTTATATTATGCTCCTTTGACTATGACCTATGACTATCAAGTTCACCCAACTTTTTGACTTTTTAAAATATTAAACAATTAATATGGAAAGCAATTTAAAAAAAATTAATCTTAACCGATATGGGATATTTGGTATTTAAAAAATTTGAATTTATTATATATATATATATATATATATATATATATATATATATATATATATACCTTCTTTCCTATTGTGAACCTCCCATTGTGTGTGACATTGTGAATCTTCTCCAGCATATTTCTATAAATTCTTGGTGCTCCATTTACTAACTAAATGAAGCGCTCAATTTGCTGCAGCTGTATAAACATTTAATAAAATCTAAAATTCGTGCGTTGACTAATTTACATTTGACTATTGCCATACGGCAATAGTTATTAGCACCAATTTTTGTGTCGAGTATGTTAATGTTTCGCCTATTTGGATTATTAGAAGCATTGTTCTTGCTATTAAGGCAGCAGAGAAGTCTATTAGACACTTGGGAATTATTCCGTCATAGTTAAGAAATATTTTATGCATATATATTAATCTGTAAAAACGCAAAATGTCTTAAAAACATTTTAAAACAAAAGTTTAAAACATTTAAAAAATAAATATATATATTTTTAAATTTCAAAATATTCCATGCGACTTAAATTTCAATTTTTTTTCTATTAATATTTTTTTTACCATACAATGTAAATTTATTAGGAACAAAACTAGAAATATTTTTATGCACACTTGCAGAATTTTCGTAGTAATTTTATGTATTTCTGGACTGAAACTGATTTTTAGAGAGTTAAGAAAACTCAAAACATAAAACTCATACCCCATTTTTTATTCATGTTCTTTGTTTTTGTTTTTTTGAAATCTTTACCAATTTTTTTTGAAGAATTAAGACGCCTTGAATATTTTAAATATATTTAAATCTAATTACTATATAATTTTGGAAAAGTTATTAAAATGCATTTTTCCCCTCTTAACCCTTCAAATATTTATTTAATGAAACAATACATTTTATAACACTATTTTAGTTGAAAATAAACATATATTTTGGTGATAAAAATATTTTAAAAAATCGCACGTTTTCATCCATTTTTGCCCATTTCAATGTTCGCTGTACCTTTAAAATTTATGTTTCTGAACTTTCAAAGACTGTAATACCATGATTCAATTTAAATTCATACTTTAACCTTGTTATACGATTTTTTTTTCAAACTAACTTTTATCCGCCTCTTCGTACGCATGGAAAAGCGCACAATGAACCTAAAAGTAATTTATTAACAAATTATACCTGAAATAAAGTAAAACCGCAAATCATGTCCATATTTCTTTAAAATCTAAATTTATCAAGTCTATTTTATTTATTGATTGAAATTGATATGGCTATTACAGTATTACACATATTTTTTAAACCTTTAATTAAAATGAAAACACAGGTATCAACAGTTACGACACACCGCACATGCGTGAGTTTTCAGCTCCAATTGAGGCAACGCACAGGTGTGAATTTCTACGCCAGTTAGGATAACGCAATGTAGAGTAGAAATTTTTAATTTACTTTGTTCTGTTTTATTTTAATTCGAAAATACTTCAAATTGAATCCAACAAATTGATGAAATAAAAATGTTTAATTTTAAATGCATCAAACGCTAAAAAAAAGAATTATTTAAAATAATCGGTAGAAAACATGTTAAGCCTAAACTTATTAGCATGTAAAAGAAACAAACTGAAGTCTTACTCATTTGGTAGTGGGGAAATGGAGATTTTTAGTGGCAAAGTCAGAAAAGCCTCGTTTTTACTATTTTTCCAGCAATTTTTTTTAGTTTTTTTCTTTTTATAAAACCTTCCCCGTATCTTAAAGAAATCTTTAAAAAATTAGCTGAATAAATCTAGCCTTTATCTAGTTTTTCGCTTAACAATACATTTTTATTTATTTAAATGCAAGTTACAACAAATTTTGATGTTCGTTTAAAATTTTGTAAATAAATCTTCTTCTTGTTGTTGTTGTCGTTACTAATGGCACTTGCCGTGGACGAGCCCCCTGCTGATACAGCAGCAGATTCAAGCCGAAAGGAGCGTCTCTTGTTTTGGAAGTAGCGGCAATTAGTGACAAGAGTACGACTTAGCTACACATTAAACACATTTGCTTGCACAGCTCTTTTTACAGGTTCATCTCACAGATGGTACACAGAAGAACAACTATGCCTGGACCGGGACTTGAGCCCGGGACTCCCAGAACTCGAGGAAAGCGCGCTACATCTGTGCCAGAAAGCCAGCATAAATATGCTTGTAACTACACCTAATTATTCATGCAATAATATTCAAATTGTGCAGAAAATTTTAATCATTCATATATCAAGATTATAAATTAATAACAAATCGGATTTAACTTCTCCATAAAACTACCCCACCCACATTAAAACCCACCCACCTAATCAATCTCGAATAATTCCTCCCTAACTCTCGAAGAAAGTTAACTAACAACCAATCACGCGAAAGAACTTAAAATTCACTTCTTTTTTATCCTTCCGGTGCACTTTTAATCAAGTGCTGCCAAAAAAGAAACTCAATTTTCATTAGTTTAAGCTGGGAGTGCTTCGGAGGGGATAAAGGAAAAAAAATAACCAATTCTTGGTCAGCCCCCTTCAAGGAACCAGTGATGTGCGAGGTAATCTCAATAAATTGCCCACCTTACTCTAATGCAAAGTGACGAGTCCTCATCTTCTTGGGAAGGATGCTCTCTCGGCGGAACCATTCTAGTGGTCCATCCTCGTCTTCTTCTTTATCTGTTCTTTCGGTCGACTGCACCTTCCGCCGGCATCATTTTTCGCCCATCGATGGCCGCTGCAAGAGGAATGCGGACATAATAATTAGAAAAATGCAGACTGGCAGACAAGAAAAAATTATTCGACGAGCTGAGCCGTTGAGAATTCGTTATTCATCTGGGACTGACGTTTATATGGGTATTAAGAGAACATCTAAATTAACATAGTTTATGTTGAAAAGTTTATAATTTTACTTGTTGATAAAAGTGGATAAAAAGTAATCATCATCTGATTTGAGTATATAAGGCAGGATAAAAATTAAAAATGGGATACAGGATATCAAAGTGACGAAACAATGTCACTATTCTAATTAAAATTCATTTTATTTTCTATTCTATTCTAATTAAAATTCATTTCATTTCCTATTCTATTCTAAATAAAATTCATTTTATTTTCTGTTCTATTCTAATTAAAATTTATTTCATTTTCTTTAACTTGAGCATATCTTAAAATTTAACAATTGTTCTAATGAAAATGGCGATACTAAATGAAGCAAGTTATTCATATTAAATTATTATTTTTTTATCGTGTCAGAACATGATGTGGTTTTTGGGATGAGGCTCTTGGTGTCAACAAAAACCCGTTGGTGGAAACTAAAAAATTTAATCCGTAGGAGAAAAAAATCATTATCAGCACGAGCATCTCAAAAAATGATGCTTTTAAGTTTATTACGTTTACAAGTCAATTAAGACAGCAAATAGAGCCTCAAAAAATTTCATTTTGAACACGTGATTATACGAAATGAAATAAATAGGAAAAGTGATATTTTTTAAAACAATCAATGCGAGAAAAAAGGGTTTTTTTGGATTATTTGCAATTTTGAAGTGACTACTGAATTACTAAATTATCATCTGCACGAGCATCTCAAAATATCAGCTTTTAATAACGTTATACCATCCCATTTACAAAAGCTCTGATTAAAAAATATAAGCTAGTGACTATAACAAATAACCGAGAAAAATGTCATTTTGAACACGTGATTATAGGACATGAAATAAATAATAAAAGTTATATTCTTTTATACAATAAATGCGAAACAAAGTTTCTTTGATCGTTTGCAATACTAAAGTGACTAATTCAATGAAACAATTAAAATGAATAAAAATGTAATTTAACTTGCACGGGCACGTGGTGCTTGGCCGTTCAAGAAATGATGTTCTGACACGACACATTCCATTTGAAGATTGTTTTATATACTCAAAACTATCCCTTTCTTGGGCACCTCGGAGTGAAGATGAGATATTTCTGGAATGGTCATTGGATGTCGCCAAAATTGAAGGTACAATAAAAGGTGCGGGTTAGGATAATCTCATCTATGACGGGACGTATTTCCTAAGGGAAGGGTTGTACCGTAGCCGAGGATGGCCCTTTGGACTTAACCACATACCTCTACAGGGCTTCTGTTGTGGCCGGCCAGTCATTTAGTGCTATAATTTATTTTGTATGCCTGAGTGGGTGTCGGAGAGTCTGGTTTGACTTGCATTCTCGACACTTAAACTGAGGGAAGCTCAAAAATAAGGATAAGAAGTTTTTAGTGCGGTGGTTGATTCTCGCCCACTTGGTGAGTAGAAAGAGACAGGACTCAAGCACAGTTGCCGCCAGTGTTTCTGTCTCAGTAATCCGGTCGTTCAATTTTATCAGTGCGCTTTCAAGAGGATAGGAGTATATTTTCGTAATGTAAATAAAAATTCATATGTTCCTTTGAAATTGAAGAACTAGGGTTGAATTGCAGTTATATTGCCCTTTTAGAATTGTACTTTAATTATATACCTTTCAGAGATGTTTGTTGCTGCATGGTCGCTTCTTAAGTTAACTATTTCAATAATTTAACCTTTTAAGAAATTTCTATTCTATGATTTTAAATGAGATTACTGAATACATATGATGTTATAAATACTTTTTTTAGAATTCGGATGAAAAGGCTTGAAATTGGACTAGATTACAAAGAATTTTCAAAACAATAAGCTAAGAAGAAGAAATCAGTATATTTAAGTGCAAATATTTAAAGTATTTTAACTTCACTGCAAATTTTAACAAATCCTGTAGAAATCCACAAACTAAATATAGAGTTGCTATCATTAAAAATTCATGATGAAGTGTTCAGAATTTCACCTGAACCAAATTCACTTACTGTTTTCATATATATCACGCTGACTGGAACAACGGCTTAAAGATGACGTCAGTTTCACGATCGACGCGTTGAAAATTGCGGGTTCTGCATTAATTTGTGTCCGTAAAACATGAAATATGCCCACCATAAATATCGCCGAATAATAATTACGTGATGTGGAACTTGACAAAATTTTGCATTTGATTCTCACAAAGCATAGGCAGCATATCTTGTTTCGAAACTTCATGGAATTAGCTTATCTAACAATATCAGCAATTATGTAGGGAAAATTTATTCTTCCTTTAACGAAGTTCAGTTTTATGGGTAGAGAAACAATAAAATAGCTAACACCACTTGAGTTAAAGAAGTGTAGAATAATGCTTAATTAAAACTCTTCAATTTTGTATAGTATATAGTCGTTATAGAAAACTTTTGTAACTAAAATGGAATGCTTCTTAATACATTGGATAAAGTTGGAGAAGAATATATTTCGGACATTATATAACTTGGCATATTTTATACTTGTAAAAAGGGAGCCAAATATTAAAGTTTCAAGCATTTCTAGTATTTTAGAGATTTTTAATTGCATAAGTGGAAGTATATTATTTTAATATTTTCTCATTATAAGTTAATCATTCAATATTATTAGATTTTAATTCAATTAATGTGATATTGAAAATTTGAGGAAAAAATGTATTTCAAAATATTTTACAATTTCTTATAATGAATTATATAGTTGAAAAGTTATTCGAAAAAAAATTTATTAATATAATAAAATTACATAGTTATTTTTTTATTTTTAAAATCTTATTATTAATAATTGTATCCATCTCGATTTTTTACATGTTTTTAAAAGAGGAGTCAAATAGCAATATTTATATATATTTTTTAATATTTGAAAGTTTTTTACTTCCATATACTTTTATATTCGCAATGGAAATATGCTATTTTACTATTTTCTTTCATAACATATTCATAAAAACATTAACATTTACAACATTCCATATTATTATTTTCTATCAGTCCATAATTTATTGTTATTTGGTTTTAGTTTCATTTATGCGACATTTAATATTTGGGAAAGAATGGATTTCAAAATTTCATAATATTTATTATAACGGATTAAGAAATTTAAAAAATAATTAGAAATATTTTTGTTATACTAATGAAGTTACTTAATTATTTTAATTAATTAATTAACGTGTTATTATAATTAATTTTTATAATTAGATTTCATTAAAATTTAATATAATCTTGCATTTTGTCACAACATTTCGTATTTATTATTATACTTGATTTCTCTTTTTTTATTTCCATTTTTATTTTCTATTTTGTAAATAATTTTATAAACTAAACAAATGACTTGATCAGAGATTACTATATTTTTTTTTACTTGAAATATGTTTTTTCTATGTGAATTAAGCAATTTTAAATCAATATAATTGGTTAAGTTACCTATAGCTGAAAATTGCATATTTTTGAATTTAAGAGCCAAATAAGTTTAAAAAAAGTTTCTTCTAAAGATGAGAAGTTTGAATTTTAATGCCACATCTGTATGAATATGAAACAGTATTTTTTGAAGATTTAATCATATTTATGAATTATTATGCATAAAAGGGAAATATAAAGAAAATTGATGCGTGAAGTAATTAGAAATAAACAAAGAACATTTTCAGTAAATTAATTTATATTTATGTAATGAAAGTTTTTAAAATTAAGAATTAATTGGCTAGAATGTTTATAATGTGACAGAACAAATAACTTATTTATTATAAACAAATTGAATGAAATGCTGTACATATAAGATTCATTGTTCTTTACAAACTCTTCCAATAAAAATATTGAATGAAATAGTTTCACATCCAGCGATTTTAGTGTTTTTCCATTTTACTGTACTGTTTCAAAAGTTTTTAAGAAGCTACATATTGATTCCAGAATCACTATCATTAGTTAATGATATAACTTTTTAAAAAATTGCATGAGTAATGAATTTTATTCATTGACAACCAATCTTATAGTATTATTTTTAAAAACATTATACCATGGTAAGGAAATAATATTAAAATCTGTAGAAAATGTACCATTTTTTTAAAACTTTTCTCAAGACTAATTTCAGAGGCGAATACATCACTTCATCAAGTCTTATTTCTAAAAAATACACGATTAACATTTTTTCATTATATTGGATGATATATTGAATAGAATATAACCTATTTATTACTTTTATAGTCTATTTATTATTTATTGATTGAATATACAATCTGAACCATGCAAACAGACTGCATAAATCTGAAACAATGTTTAAATGTCAAATGTGTAGTTTTATGTGAAAATGTTTAAGAGGTTACATATTAATTCCACACACACCGTAATTTGTTTATAATATATGTTTTTTTAATTACACAGGCAATGAATCTTATTTATACACAATCAATCTTAAAGTATTTAAAAAAAATACCGTAACATAATAAGGACATAATATCAGAATCCGTATAAGATACAAAAACTATTTTTATTTTTCCAAGACTAACTTTTTATAGAGGCGAATGTTTTACTTCATCAATTCTTTTTTTTTTAAGCATTAAAAAAAACTTCGTTCTTAAATCAAATTGCCCCAAGGATTTATCACGAAAATAAAAAGAGTCATAAAAACCGTCTTCATCTACAATTTAAAGGTTCTTGGACAATTACAAGAGTTATTTCCACGTCAGTAAGATTAATTAATATACATGGGAGATAACATTAATTAATATGTAAGAAATGGTTTTAATCTGAACATCATTAATTAAAATTCTTCTCGGGGGAAAAACTTCACTTAAGTGCCCTGAAACCTTTATTCAGTAGAAAATCTTTTGGACCGTTACATTTATTTCTGACTACGCGTATTAAGATAAAAATTAATTATACTTGTTGAACTGTTTTGCTCACAGCAAATGCATATTTTGTACTTCAATTTAAAGCTAGATTCCAGGGAAAAAGTTATAGTACTAGATCCTCATTTTGAAGTAAGTAATTGATATATTTTTATTTCTTCAGTAAAAAGTTATACGAGTTTTAAAAAAATAAGTCTCATTTAATGTTATATACCCAAGGGAAACTTTAAGCAATGATTTTCTTTAAGTATAAAATTTTGAAAATAAATGGTTGAAATAAATGATGATAACGGATTTTTTTTTATTCTCACTAAAGATTAATCTCTTAAAATTTTTTTCAAACAAATGGAATGGAGATAAAATATAGTTCCATCTTCTTTTTTCCGCTTAATTAGTTAATCATTTTTGTATGTTATTATTCCATATATTTTTTTTAACATTTTCCTAAAGAAATTCTTTTATTGTTTATTAAAAACTATGAATAATCTAAGAAAACTATGAATTCCAAGAATAAATGAGTTTTTTTCTTTCTCAGACTTAATTGTAATACGAGGTTTGCAAGCGAATCCAAAAATGATGGTTTTCAAAAGCATGTTAATGCAACAACAAGAAAGGAGAATTCATACTGATGGTCCTTTCATAAATAATTTAATGATATTGCTGTTAAGAATAATGAAAATCAAGTAACTCTCACTATATTCATCTCTGTTTATCAAGGATTTATTTTATAAACTTCTGAAATGATGTGAAAAACTAAGTTAATTTTAGTATAACTACATAAAGTGTAACAATAATTCCTAATTTTATGTAACAGACAGTTCCTAAATAATAAGAAAAAATAAGTAAATATCATTGTTACTACTCAAAGTGGAACAATTATTTCTTTCGGTATATGATAAAATTTTCCTAAATGATGAGAAAAACCAAATGAATAGCATTGTTACTAGTCCGAGTGTAACTATAATTTCTAATGGACATATAAAAATTTTATAATTTATGAGAAAAACAAAATGAATGTCATTGTTTCTACTTGAAGTGTAACAATTTTTCCTTGTGGTATATAACACGAACTCTCCAAAGTATGAAAACAAAATCAAATGAATTACAATGATTTAACCTTTGGTGCAGCAGTCAGTCCAAACGTCTTTAAGAAATACGAGGGAAACTTACGTCTGCTGCTCATATTTAAAACCATCTGTGTTTGTAAGTAAAATATTTCATTAATTTCTTAAATTAGGAGAAAGACTAAATGAATTTCCTTATTATTATGCTCAGTGATAGCCTAGCTGGTAGAGAGTGGGACTCGTATTCCTTAAGTTGCGAGTTCTAGCCACGCCGGCCAAAGATTCTCCGAGTGTGTGGTAGCTGGAGCTCGTTAAGTCTGTCGTGGTCGCAAAATACTCCATGTCGGGAGTAATATTACTGGGGGTACTGGGTCAGAGGTGATCGCTCACTGCTTCAGATCTAAATTACGATCTGTGGAGGAATGAACGAAAATCAACCTCATAAAAAACAAAATCAACCCCATAAAAATAGCTAAGTTGACCCTAGTGAAAAAAAGAAAGACACTCAATCGGTTTAAATCGCTGATTGGTCTCTCGGCGGACTTGAAAAAGTGCCATAACTAACAGCAACAACAAAAACAAAATAATCATTCCTAACCATTGTGTAATATTTCCTAAACAATTGAAACTTTATGACTGTTGTTATGGTTGTTATTAACAAACGATTGCAACAGATTTTTTACAACAATATTGAACATTTCACATATATTTTAAAACAATTATTTATATTTATAAGGTATATATTATAAATTTCTTACAAGAAGCTAAACACCGGGTGAATTTTATTATTATTACATAAAGCAAAATAATAACTCCTAAAGGTATTGTTACGTTTTTAGCGTATCGGCTTCGGATTGAATGGACTTCAGTTGGGGACAGCACAAACAAATTTATTTACAGCTATTTACAGTTATTTACAGGATAATTGATAAAGTAAAAATTTTAGATAAGTACAATCCAGCAGTCAACAGTCAATTACAGCGTAAATGCAAGTCTTACGCACGATAAAACAGACTGCAAAACAGCTATCGTATATCACAGCAACAGAAAATCAAAGCGAGCTAAATAACACAGCGTTAGCAGCAAACACAAACACAGCTCACTAATCCTTCAGTCCAGCGAGACGCTTTTTATTTCAGAGCAAACTCTCAACTAACTACTCGCTCCGGCTATTCGTCCTTATATAGCCGAAAAGCGCGTGCACCTGAATCTCGTGAAAATTCTCAAAACAACGCGCACAATCTAGCGGCTACTAGATTATTCCTTTCGCCAAACCAATCAAGCTGGCGCGAGGCTCCTCGCCAAACGTCGCCAACTTTGGCGAGTTTTCGTGCCGCTCGCCCGCTTGTAACAGTATGTAATAGAAATTTCCCAAATGACAAAATATACCAAGTGAATATCATTACTATTAACAGTGTAGCAGTCATTCCTAACTTTTTATAATAGAAATTTTTCAACGGATAAAAAAAACACTAAATGAATCTCATTCTTACTACCACTATATAACAATCCTTTCAAATGAGTATATATTTTTCCTAAGTGATGAGGAAACCAATGAAACCTTTGACTATAACCCATAGTGTTATGACTGTTACTCAATGCAATTGCAATAAAAAAATGTGATTATCTATATTTATTAAGGAAACTTACAGTTGCAGATTACAAAGTAACAATCATTTCTAATAGGTGCATCTCAGGAATTCATTAAATGAATACAACATCCCCTACCTCCTATTAACACCTTAAAAAGTATTAAACTGAAAACAGATAATTATTTTCCTGTTTATTAAGAATTAATGGAAAAATCTGTGTTCTTTAATTTCTTTTTTTTCACTCGTGGATAAGTTCATTAAGAGAGATGAGGCTATAAACAACTAAATCGGTTACAGTTGGAATAACAATATAATACGTTCTACTACCAGGTTAAGTGTTAAAAAGATTACAACAACTCCCTGAAATTTTTAATAAATCAAAATATTACTATTTACGCGAATTGATTTAAAATTCTATGTTCCATTATCTTTAATAATATTTGACTATACGAATATGCAACTACCCGTTCATTTTATTGTAAATTTCTGACTCATGAACTTGCGTAGGTGTAATTAGATCAAAACCGGGATTAATTTTTTTACGTGTAATAAAATATATCTTAGTTCTAAATCATTCAGACAATAATGATTTTGCCAACTTTTGAAAAATAGCGATTCCAAGGAAAAGATTTTCTTTTTTCAAGTTTGAAAACGAAAATTCAAAATTTGTTGAATGGTGCAGCAGCTCTAAAATTGTACTTTCTTCTCACATCTAGCTAAGACTTAGTCTTGATTTTTGTCTCCCGTGCATTTCTAAAAGTTTAAATTGACTGATTTCTTGTGTATGATAAATTGGTTGATAATTGATGAGAATGGTTGCTCATCAATAATTTACTTTCATATTTTTTCCCATTTTAATAATTTACTTTCATATTTCTCCCTCAAGTCGTGCAATCCGCCTTAAAGTGTGCTCCTGTAGACGGCCAGGGGGTGCACCTGGTTGGGGTGGGTGAAGAACGTGGGTAGTGTATACTCCTGGTAGGGTCACCGAAGTCGTGAGGGCTGTGGTGCTAGTTTCATAAGCCAGATAACATCTACGATACCAAAGTCGACTTTTCTTGTAGTGGCAATGTTACTCAGCTACTGGACGTGATATGAACATGCAACCTTCACTGTGACACAAAGAAAGCAAGCAAACAAAACCTCCAACCTCATTTCCAGCAAGCAAAAGCAAAATCGTCACTTGACGCAAGCAAGCAATCAAAGCAAAGTCATCAGAAACACTTGACGCAAGCAAGCAATCAAAGCAAAGTCATCAGAAACACTTGACGCAAGCAAGCAAAGCAAAGTCGTCAGACTCACTTGACGCAAGAAAGCAGCAACTCACCATAACGCTTGGCGCTATAAAAATAGTTCGTCCCGCAGCCGACTCACTAGCAGGGAAGTACTGTGGCGTCAAGCATAAGCCAGATAACATCTACGATACTGAAGTCGATTTTTTGTGTAGTGGTTATGTTACTCGGCTACAAGCCCTAGCGTCGCAGGTTCGTTTCGCTACAGTCATTCCACTGTGCTCAGCTAAGATCAATAGGCATCGGAGCTAAGTCAGGTTTCCACCGCCGGTGCAACAGGTCCCTGACCATAGAAGCTGCCCTTAACCCCATGCATGAATAATTCATCAATTTAGCCATTTATTATCAATGACTTTTGTCAGAGGTACTTAATAGTTCAAATTCACTAATGTTCTTCTGCACAGGCCTCACCTGGCCACATTTGATGTTGTTTTGGACTTACCAGGTAAGACTTGTTTCATGATCCCCTTTTGGGACTGAATTTTCTCCGGATGAATGAGTTGATGGACCTGATCTAGCTCTGCTGGTCACGGGAATGAGAAACAACAACAACAACAACTTTCATATTTTTTGTACTTTAAAAGCGCAGAAATAAAATAATAATTTCCAATGAAAATCGTTTTCATAGCAAAAATAAATATTTTATTGTTTTTCATATAAATATATTTTATATTTCAATTTTTATTAAAATTAGGAAGTGCTCTATAGATAAGAGAATTTGATATAATGTCTGTTTTTTGTACCGATATTTTAATTTTTTTTTATTGATGGAATATTTTTTGAATTTGAATAACTAAAAAAGAATTTTTGATTCTTAGCATTATTGAACTAGTTATAGCTAAAATGGTAATGAGCTTAAAAAAAGATAATTTTACAAAAACTTTTTATCAAGTTCTTTAAGAAAATTTAGAGCATTTCATTGGCGCATTCGATAATCAGCTGCAAATCCAGAGATAAAACAAAACAAAAATCAAAATAAGTATTCTTGCAACAACAACCTATAAATATCTTACGAAAGTGACTTGTTTTATATTCATGGAATAAAATGCAAACAAGTAACAACTGCCCTTTGGTGTTATCTATTTGAAAAGTACTTAAATATTAATAATAAATCATGTCATAATAGGCTTAGCGAAAATTCTATTACCTTTAAAAACTTCATAGAAACAGTAAGTATAGATTTTTGTTCAGTTTGGATTTGAAATCTCTTCAACTGCAATCATTCCATACAGACTTACTTTTCTCTAAATACTGTATAGTTTATATTTTTTATAAAAAACTCAAACAAAAATTCTTATCAAGTAAATTATTTATCACGCGATAAAATCACATTTCATTCGATTAGTTTCACTGTAACTGTTGATATAACTTTTCATCTCAAATCTGTGACAAAAACAAGTAATATAAACATTTTTAAAAAAATCAATTTCTTCTTTGGATATTAGGAATTTTTTTAAAATTACTTTTTACTTAATAATTATAATTGTTGTTCTCGTATTCCGTTTTACAACGGAAGGAGAGGTGTAGTAGTGTCTGAGGATGTGGACCCTTGAGCACACAAATAGCGATCACCTTCGAATTAACACCCCTCAATGGATATAACTCTCGACATGGAGAACTTTGTGACCAGGTTCGAACTCGCAGTACAAGGGATGCGACTCCAACGCCCAACCAAACAGTCTATCCCTACCCAATAACTACAACTACTATAAAGAACTACTAAAAAGGCGAGAAAATTAGTTTTTAATTAATAAATAAAAAATAATGAATTAATATTTGAAAAAAACTGTATTAACATCAAATATCATCTACTACAAGTTTTAAAAAATTATTTGAATTTGATTGGATGAATAGAAAGTATTTTATACAGTAACTACTGCAAATTTGAATATTATATTATATATATATATATATATATATATATATATATA
>JAOUZG010044845.1:7517953-7555296 GCA_026289955.1 Argiope argentata
ATTGGAGATGGGATTGTTAACGCAGGCATCATCTTATTTCACTGAAAAATTAAGAGCTTCATTAAAGATATTTCTTGTGTTTCCATGTAAATAAAATATGCTATGAAAATGGCACTATTATATTTTCATGTGTTTTGAAGTAATAGCAAGATTATTTTGAAGCGTCATTTATTTAATCGAAACAACTCGTTGTTTTGAAATGTATCAAACGACAAGGAAGTGCCTGATCTAGAAATTCGCACGCTCATCTTCTATTTTAGAAAGAGAAATTTTTTAGTTTCGTATGTAACATGTGACGTATGTAACTTCAAATTCACCAATCCACAATGATATCTGATTTCATGAAATAAAAATTATACATATTATGAGCAAATCAGATTATGATACTATGATTTTATAAAGCAAATTGTACAAAAAGAAAATTGTTAGGTTTGGATTAGAGCCATTATTGCGATGAATATTCAAATAATGTACCCTTTTAATGTAATTTTAGTGAAAAGATAAAAAAAGGCGTTCATTTGATTAATAAAGATTAATTTTTAATTTCTATTATTCATAAAACTACAACTTCACTCATAAAATAACAACTCTTGTAAAACTTAACTATGACTCATAAAACAAGAATTTCTCTAAAATTATTTAGGTGCACAATGGTCAACAATTATAACAAGATAATCTGCATCGCTCAGAAGAATGTAAAATATTGCCACGCTTTTCATATGAAATGGAATTTTAAAATCCTTAGATTAAAAAATATATATATATCCTCAATTTTTCGATATATATTCTAGGCAGGCTTTTTTTGTACCTATGTAAAGTAAATATCAGGTCTTTTCACGGAAAGATGAATTAATATGGCAATGCAGCGAAACTATTTTGTCTTGGAATTGAGAATTCTCAAGTAACGTTTCTTCTTCCAATGACCATATTTTATATAATAGGCTACACATTTCTTGTCAGATCGTTTTAATTCGTTATACCACTTCATTAGAAAGAGCTACAATATCTCGTATGCCATTTGGAAAAAAAGAGAATGTAACCAATATTCAGTCAAGAATGACCATTGATAATCAAAAAAATACTCACTATAACTTCAATTATCATACAATATTATTTTTATTTATCATACAAATTCATAGGTCAGGTATCACTAATTCCATGAGCTGTTAATTCCTTGGTATGGAAGAAAATTAGCAAATAGAATAATACTAGTTGATTGGACGAATCAATCAAATCAATTACAGTTGGTTTTGGGGTTAAACATAATGATATTTAGCGATTTGAATGTTAAAAACTTGTCTTGGTTAAAAAAAAGGGACTACATTAAATAATTTTAATAAATATATATTATGTAATACTTCGAGTAAAACAATAAAATTCTCCCCCCCAAAAATCAGTAATTCAAATATAGCATTTTTGAAACAAAACAAGAAAATGTTAGTGACTGTTAGTGACTTCATTACACACCTACATTGCCGAATTAGTCAAATAGAGCGATCTTTTGTTGTATCGACGGTCTATTACGTAAGTACCTAAAATTCAATATTGTTCATACGAATGTGATATAGTTCTTTTCATTATAGCGCATGTAACACGCTAAAAGAAATAAGTTAATTCTTCTATTCCAGCTTTTAATACAATACTTAAATAGCGTGTTATGATAGAGCGGGTAAATAATTACAAACTTTATTCCTATTATCAAATGGTATTTATATTTCATCAACCAACAAGATGATAGCGTTTTTAGATCAACAATATTTAAAATTAATTTCGCAATTATTTCATAAATCATTTTAATAAACAAAATTACGAAATAAAGTTTGCTACGCAATTAAAATGAAAATCATTTTAAATAAAAATAGCAACTTAACAAATAAAATGACATTTTATTAATAATACATTTAGTATACATGACTACGTCTATGACTATAATATTTCTGTTGTAATCGAATGAAGACGGAGCGATATGAGTTGTCTATTTTGCAACTTTTTTTTTTTGCATTCTGAGATTTTTGATTTTATTTATTAATTATGATATACATTTTCATCATGACAGAACATGATGCTGTATTGGGAATAAAGTTTGTGGCATCAACAAAAATCTGTAAGCCAAAAATAAAAAAAATTATCATCTACGCGAACATCTCAAAAAATCAGCTTTTAATAACGTTATACCATCCCATTTATAAAAGTTCTGATTTAAAAAACATAAGTTATTGGCTACAGCAAATAACCTAGAAAAATGTCATTTTGAGCACGTGATTATATGAAATGAAATAAATAGGAAATGTGATATTTTTTTTAACGATAAAGGCGAGACAAAGTTTTTTTTTTTGGATCGTTTGCAATACTAAAGCGACTTATTCAATGAAACCATTAAAATGAATAGAAATATAATTTAACTTGCACGAGCACGTGGTGCTTGGCCGTTCAAGAAATTATGTTCTGACATGATATTCTACCTTTATTCATACTTTAAATAAATACGAAATAGATACCCGCATGTCCCATTTACCGAGTAAGACTGTATCCTGTCCTGTTTTATATTTTATTAATGTATAATCAATTTTTTCTAGCAGAGCTAAAAATGAAACAACAAATTAGCTAAAAAAATATTTCGGTCTTATCCAACACAGCAGTAACAGTTTAAAAATAGTAAATCGTCAAATTTATAAACAGTTTTTAAGAATTAAAATTACATGGCAATAAATATATGTGCATAAATGATTTTTTTATACATATTTCGATACATAATTCATTAACATTTTGCTGTAATTAGTACTTCAGTGCTTAAAGCATTAAAAATCGCTGAACGCAATAAGAGAAGAAATGATTAATGTACTTCTAAGAGTGTATTAAAAAGTCATTAATCATTTTCCAGCTCAACCCGTATAAGTTAGTTTTAAAAATGTCACCTACTTATTAATGTTACCCACTGAAGAATAATTACTCATTATGTAAATCATAAAAAATGAATTTTAAACTTTAATTAAAGTTTTTAAAAGGCTTTTGGAATAATTTTTTTTAAAAAAAATATGCCTTTTTAAATAGGAAATTAAGGTAAAAAGGATCATATTTATTGCACATTCCGATTGATATTGTTAGGTATGTGCAAAAATATCTTTAAAGTATGATTTAAGAAGTAAAAATATTTATTTTTAAAATGCATCTGGAATCTATTTTTTTAAAGATTGTTAGAATTAAAAAATAATCTTTTCAATGAAATCAAAGTTTTTTCTAAGTATTTTTTTTAATTATTTTTAAAAAATTGTTTCATTTTACCATAATATTTTTCATGTTTGGAATGAAACTTAAATCCTTTTCATTCTTATTTTATTTTATTCTGATTTTTTCCCAGTTATATAGATGTGAAAATTTAGCTTATATTTTTCCATGCTGAAAAGCTTTGAAAGTAAGGCGTGATTTTAATATTTTTTTAAAAACTTATATGTATTCACAATTGATTTTCAATCTCATCATTATTTTTAATGTTATATATATTTTTATTAATTATATTATTATTATTATCATTATATATAAAATTATTTATTTTTTAGAAATAATTAAATTTTACAACAAATATTTTTCCTTTTTGTTATGAGACTTTAATCCTTTTCATTCTTGCTATTTTTATTTTATCCTGACTTTCTTCCAGTGATTTCTATATGAAGATTTGACTCATTTTTTAGAGTAAAATGTCAGTATAAGACGTCGTTTTTATAAAAAAAAACATTGCATTTACAATGTATATTTAGCTTCAGCAAGACGCTATTGAAAAATATTTGTAAATACGTCCATTTACTGAAGACTGTTGCTCTTTTCTGAGGTATAAATGAAAATAAAAACATAGAATTAAAAAATTAGGAAAAGTATATATAATTCATAGAACAGACGAAAGGCTTATAAAATAGTATGAATAGTATAAGCCTATAGGAGATTGAAGTTTAAAGATATTTTGCTGCTGAATTCCTTAAAACAAATTTACAAAAAATAATTTACATTTTTTTAATACTCAACATTCATGGCTAACTATCTTTTGTGATTATTAAAAAATACACAAAATATTTCGGATAGCTTTAAAAATTATCTTTACCAAATAAGCAAATGAAATATTATAAGATTTGCTAAGTATTTTGATTTAGCAGATATCTGTAAAACTTGAATTAATTTTTGAAATGAATGATTGAATTACAATATTACTAAATTTGAAACAACTAAATATTTTTTAATATTATAAAGTCTTTGAAAACTAATATGTCAAAAAATAACAAAATTAATGAAATTAGTACCAAAACTGTATATAGCAAATTTAAAAAAAATTAGCAATATTTAAACAGTTAGACGGCATCCTGGCATGGTGGTAGCGCACCTTCCCTGAGATCAGTGCGTTCCGGGTTCGAGTCCCGGTTCGGGCATGGTTGTTCTTCTGTGTGCTATCTGTAAGGTGTATGATTTTGACCCCTAAACAAATAGGCCTTGCCAGTGACTGTGATGAGTGAGTAGCTAAGTCGTACTCTTGCCCCTAGTTGACGTTACTTCAAAAACAAGAGACGCTCTTTTCGGCTCAAAACTCGCTGATGCCTCATCAAAACTTGTCCATGGCAAGTGACACTAATAACAACAGCAACATGCGTCAGTTTGGTATAGATTTAAAAAAATAACAAAGATTAAAATATAAAATATGTTATTAATTTTTAAGAGTATCATGCCAAAACAAAATTTCTTGAACGTGCTCGTGCGAGTTAAATTATTTTTTTATTCATTTTAATTGTTTCAATGAATGAGGCACTTTAGTAACGAAAAAAAGCGATAAAAACGATGCAAACGATAAAAACACATTTGTGTCGCTTTTATTGTTTTAAAAAATATCACATTTCCTATTTATTTCATTTCATTAAATCATGTTCTCAAAATTGCATTTTTATAGGTTTTATTGGCTGCATTAACTGACTTATTTTTTTAATCAGAGATTTTGTAAATGTGATGGCAACATGTCATTAAAAGCTGATTTTTTTAAATGCTTGTGCAGATAATAAAATTTTTATTTTTCACCTATGGATTAAAATTTTATTTTTTTGAATACAGATTTTTGTTGACGCTTAAATCTCATCCCCAAAACAACATCATCTTCTGACATGATGATTAAAGGAATATATAGAACAATGAATATTAAAGTAAGTTAATAACTATTATCTAGAAAATAATTAATCAAAAAACTAGGGACGCGGTATTATTGAGCAACTAAAAAGAAAAATATGTGGAACTTTTCGATAATTTTCTCGCAAAGTATATTTTCTCGTAATAATGGTAAAAATATATTTGCCCATCAAATCCTCCTAACCGAAAAAACATCATGTTCTCAAATGATAGAAATATAAAAATATTATATTTATTTTTATTACAATTTAATTCAAGCTTAATTTTATAATTCGCATTATCAGTTTACAATTTTGTTTCATAACCATACTGAGATCACGAGGGTTTAATGGCGCTGGTTTCAAAAATGAAGAGTTCCAGATTCGTTCCAATTCGAGCATTGATCTTGCAGTGTATGAGGTATGGTAGAGACGTTTAAATAAAGAGCTCCAACTCAAGCATATCTGCTGTTATCTGACTGCGTTTCAAAATAACACAGTCAATAACTAAAATAACCCTTCTGTTACTTTAAAATGGGAGGTTAATGAAACCAAATACACTGATATATATGGATTAAAATTGCTTTCTGTTTTTCACAAGCTGTAAAAGCATATTTTAAAATTCATTTCAATTTTTATTGTATCAACCCGTTTTAAATAAAGAGTGCATGAATTTACAATTATTACCAAACGGTATATTCTATTATTTATTAGCCAAATACATTCGAAAGCCGTTCTTTTGTTCGAGAAGTAAAACGAGTCTATGTTTTAACCATAAATTAAATATTGTCTTTTGTTCTGTTCAGCTAAAAATCAAGAACTCTGTCCTCTTCTATTAAGTTAGAAATGTTTAAAATAATCTCCAGCATCTTTTTAAATTATATTAAGGGCCCGGAATAAATCTAAGATGAAAATTAAGTTAGCAAATATTTGCTTCCATTTAGTATTAAAATGAACTGATTTGTCGGAAAACGGCCATAGGGCAAATATTCCACTGTTTTTTTTAAATTTATTTCAAAGCAGATCTTGCTATTTACATTTTTAAAAATATATTTCAAGAAACATTGCTATGAAAATTACTTTTATTAAGGAAAAAGTTTTTTTATACCAGTTTAGAGTGTTTCGAAATATTTTAATTAGTCAAAAAAATGTTTATTCAAAATTAAATTATACAAATCATTCGTGAATCAATAATTAAAAATAATGATAAAATATTATATTAAACTCTTCAGTTTTAAAAACTGAAGTTAACAATAAATTCCTAGAAAATTAAATTAAAAATTAAAAATTTAATTTTTTATTTAAAAACTAATTAATATTTGCATAGGTTTAAATTAAGTTATTTTAAAACAAACTTCCCTTTGACAAGCATAAAACAAGTACCAAAAGCAGATACTGAGATATGGTGAGCTGCTAATCCAATAGGAACTCTAGTCATCCTATCAGAATTAAATTACTTTAAATATTATTTTAAATATTTTAATTTAGTTTTTTAAATATTTAAAATATCAAAATAAATTATTTTGTATGATTTGAATATTTGATTAATTAAATTATTGAAAATATTTAACTAAATTAAATATTTTGATTTTATTTTAAAATGTAAGGCAAGAAAAATTCAATGATCATAAGATAGTGATGATTGAATAAGATTTGGATAAAAAAGGAAAGTTGTTTGAAAGAGAATTTGAAAAAAATGGAAAACGAAATTTCGTTCAATGAAAGAAAAGGATCTGCAACATAATATCAAAAAGAGAATCTTCTTTGTTTGTAGGATAAATTAATGGGAAATCCTTAGAAACTCTCGCAAAACGCATCATTGTGTCGATTTCATAACACACACATATTATATAATTTCCAATACTTTATCTCAATTTAGCCATAGTAACTTCATTCTAAAATATTTTCTTATTTCCTGATCCATTCCACCTATTCTAGTTAATTAGTTCAACAGAAACTTCTTTGCAAAATCAACTAAACGTTGCTGAATCAACTAAACGGCGGCAACTTTCCACATTCCAAGTGTAGGGATAAAAATCGTTCAGTGAAGCATATTCCATTAAAAGATTCCCATGAATCCCTTGCACGAGCTTGACTTGCATCAAAGATCCCTATTAAAATCTAAAGGTTTGGAGGGATAAAATATATTCGCAAGGATAAAAGTTTCATCAGCTTTTTGTCATCCTGTTTTGTGTAATTCTCTGTTGTGTTCGTCGCTTTTGCTACTACAAAATGCCTGCTTTGCGAGATGGAATAAACCAAACTTGAAAATTCAAAGTTTTATCTGTCATCGAAACAATTCGAATGCCCTTCTCCCTTAAAGAGTAGGTTATATAACAGAATGGTTTTCTTTTTAATAGAAATTCTGAATTCGCCATAAGATTTCCAAATCAACACTGAGAAACTTTAGGTTTGGAATTAGAAGAGAAGTTTCCCGAGTAGGTCTTAGGGCGTTCACATCTACAAAAGGATAAAAGTCTGAAGAGCATTCACCTGAGCACGGGCAACAGTTTTCGAATTTGAATAACATCATTCTGGATTGGTTATTTCCTCCACGTAGTCTGGTATTAGGTTTAACTTTTTAAAAAAGGTTCTTCTTTCTGTCCGGGTGGTCTTTGACCCTAAAAGGACTTTCAAGAATTGACAAGAGCATGCCAATTACTATATCATCTGAATCCATACAACGACCTCACAAGTTGTGATTTTGAACGAAAGCAAAGTGACAGAGATCTGGTGTGATAGGTATCTGAATTATTGAACCTCTTCTATTAGGTTTTGTATGAGATCTTTTCCATTTGGTTTTAAACAAAACTTATTTTGACTGAGTATATTTTATTTTTTTAATTTTGTTTTGTCTTGATGGTTTCAAAGACTTGGCAGAAGCCGTATAGTTATAAATTTTAATTCTGAACTGTAACAAAGAAAAAGGGAAGAGTTAAGATAAGTAGATGCACACTAGGGTGTCTTGATGTGTATGATGTATCCAAAATATTCTTTTTTTTCCTTTTGTACTCACTCAATCGCAAAACTTAATAGAATTTTAATGACTCCTTATTTGTCCAAAATACTGCAATGGAATTCATTAAAAAATAATTGATAAACCAAATATTTCCAAGAGTTCTTTAGGAAAAAAAATCAATTTTTATTAAACTGCCTGGAAATTTTTAATGTATTTAAATGTTTGGTTTTTAAACAAAATTATGATATTAAGCGATCTGGCTTTAGTTCATCTAAATCAAAATCTTGAACTCAAAAAATCTAGTAATCAAGAAGAACATTTGAAGGAAAGAATTCGTATTACATAAATATGCATTAGAAAAGCATTTCTTTAATAGATGATAAAGAAAGATAAATGAATAGTTCAGGAAATATAAATAGTTTATTATAAACATAATTCATTGTTTATTGAATAATAAAGAAATCGTAACTAGACAGCTAATTTGTACTTGAAGGACACATAGTAATACTAAGACTGTAAATGATGTAAAATTGTTTTAAATAATGAAGAAAATAGATGACAAATAAAAATCTTTTTTACTATATAAACAAACAACACCCCAGAGACACCTCGTAATTAAGTAGGAGATACTTCTGGTATGGTGGTTGAATCTGTCAACTTGGTGTGTAGACGAATAGATTAAGGTGGCTCCTCCCATGGAATGAACGGGTTGTACTTACTACGGGAAAAGTCGTACCGTGGCCGGTGATGGCCCTTAGGACTTCAACTCAGTCCCCTCCAGTACTGCTGTTGTAGCTATCTGATTTTCGGCCCTAATTATTTAAATCCTTGTCTTCGTGGCGGGTCGGAGAGTCTGGTATAACGTACCAAATAAACAAGTGTTATCCCCCACCCCTCGCTAATAAGAGTAATCTTATTAGTGAGATGATAATATTATTAGATATTATCTCGGGCATGAAATGTATGTCTCTAAAAACGATAAATTATAATCCCTCTCTGTCTCTAAAGTGCTTTGCATAATATACTTTTCCCCCAAACATATGATATTTTTATCATCATAAAATTAATTATCTGGTTGACGAGATTTAATACCGTAAAAATAACAGCTAGCTACAGAGGGCTAAATGTAAACTGGAAATTAAGGCCAAATTTAAAAAAAAGTTTAAGGCCTGAATGTGTTTTTAAATACACAGTCTTGATTAAAATAAATGATAGTGTCCTGATTGTTAATTATTCTTTATCCCAATTTTTTTTATCATAGTTCTATGGAATACACCATGCTATTAGGACGAATTAACATGAAAATTTCAAAGGCAAAACAACTTTTTATCAAAATAATTTGAAAATAACATACAATTTTATTGTATTCGTTTTCAATTTTTTCTACTTATTTACGCCATTTTCATTTTTATCAACAAATGAGTTGATACCCATTGAAAATACATTTTAAGCTGATTTTTTTTCGCGAATTACGTATCTGAACAGAATAACACAATAGGAATTGATTCAATGAAAAAGCTATATTTTTTATAACTCCATTACAACTTAATTTAAACTTTAAATACAGCCAAAAATCAAGGATAATAATTTTGATATCCGTAAAACAAATAAGGTTTGACAAAATTAAATACTGAACCACTATGATAAGATATACCAATTTAAGCATGAACTGTCGCAAGCATTTGATTATTTAAGTTATTTCAAGATTAATTTGTTTCGTGTTTTTTTAGACAAAGCTCATGCATATCTGATGAAGTAACCTCATAAACAAAATCTAATAATATATCAATAATAATTTACCGCGATTTCTTTCACATGCGCCAAAAAAATAAACAATTCACATACTTCGCTTCAGCTATTTATAGTACTTTGGAAGCAATTTAGCCAATAAGTTCTTAAATAAAAATAATAAAAAATAAAAAGTAAACAAATGCTCAAATATTTCACTTTTCTTTTCTTTTATAATTACTTTAAAATCCTAAACAATAGTTATTATTATGTTGTTGCTATTTTTGACAATTCATGCATAATTTTCTTAAATTATCTTTATTCAGAGAACGAATATAAAATTTAAAGCACACTGTGAATTACATATAACACGTACTAGCTTATAGTTATATTTAGTATCTTGTTGTTTCAATATTCGTTCAATTTCAATAACTTTTTTAATCTTTTCAGCTATATTAAAAAAATTTTAGGTAATAAATATTAGGTTAAATATATATAAAATATAAAAAATAATATAGTTTGCATTTTAATTGCAATAAAAATGTATATAAATAAAAAATAAATAAAATAAAACCTCTCACTTGATAGATGAAGATTTTTGCTATGATATATGCTTAACTAATATTTCTGGTTCCCGTTTATCATTCGAAACTATATTAAGAACAATGACGTATGTTCGATACGAACCTTATTAAAAAAAATTTTTTCTTCAAAAAGACTAATAAAAATGATCATAGCAATATATATCTTACATATGCAATTTATAGAAATTATTTTGGATCATATACTTAGTGTATTATGACCAATGAATTCAACACAACATATAGAAATTAAGAAAAATTAAAGCTGTCTGTATCTTAATAAGTTTCTTCTAAAAATGTAACCTTTAAACAAACAGTTAAGGCCAGACAAAAATATCTATTAACACCAAACTTTTCTATGATACGAAAGACAAAACCCTTCACATTAAATTAAATAATTAAAAGCATTTCAACGAAAGCAGATCATTTTGCTCAAAAGAACTTCGGAAGGTTGGTAATTGAGAATAATGACTTAATCATCCGAAATCATTTCCACATGCGCGACACAAAAGACTGCCTTATCTACAGAAGGAAAAAATGAAAAACAGAAATATTCTCTTTAATTAAAAGACTGTTCGGAATGGCAATCAAGATACCTTGCCTGTCTTAATATGAAATGCTGTACGGAATTCTAAAATTGCTTCGTTTGCTTCAAAAACTGAGAAGTATCTTATCAATTTCAAGTTTTCAGAAAATTACAGCTGTAAAGTAAATTAAAGTTTACGATGTTTCTCATTATCTAAAGTAGTGAATAAATTAATAATTATATTAGATATTTTTTTTTTCAAATTGTAAGATTATAAGTGTGAGAAACAATGTCTTGTAATTTGAAGCTACTAGAGAACTTTGTAAATAGTACCCCTGAGTAATATATTATCTTAAAATTGTACAAGAAAAATTACAACTCATTTGTTATAAGGGTTGTTTAATTTTGGAAATAATTTTGTTATCGTACTAGATATTTTAGAAACTCAGCAAGTAAAACTTAATGAACATTATTTCGCAGTATGTAATTACTTAAATGAAATTTAACTAACATAATTTGATCAGTTTGTACATCGTGTTAAAAAAGCTTTTCACCAATTAAAACTAATATTTAAAACTTTCAAATATGCTCTTTTATAATAAATTTTCTTTACATTATGGTTTATATAAATTTCATAATCTCATAAATTAATTTCCTTTCTCTAGAATACTTCTGAGGAGACTCTATTATTTTTCCATACATGTATTTTTTTCCGAGAATTGCAAACGCAGCTTTGATATTATAAAGTCTTATTCAACATAAAAGCATTGTTTGCTTTTTTGAAAAGGAGCAATAAAGCACGTTTTTAAAGAATAACTAAAAGAATAATTAATTAAAGTAAAAAACCAACAATCAATTCTTATTTTCTTATTTATTGATAATAGGAAAATATTAGTTAAAATTAAAGGAAAGAAATATTTTGGAGATACAGTTTTTTTGTTCTTTTTAAATTTTCATTTGTACCCTAAGCTTAAATTTAATTTGCTTAAACAAATGATGTAACCTTAAAAAAGTTATTGAGAAAAACCTCATAATAAGTTTTAGAGGTTGAAATTTGTTTAAAATCAGTTTAAAAATAAACAAACACCAAATTATATGTCGATTTGTTTTATAATAACGCTATTATTTAGCATTTATCCCACGGTTTACATAAAAGCAAGCAATTCCATTTTCTGATGGAATTTCTTAATTGCCATTGAAGTATGTTACATAATAAGTATGCTATATATCTATATTTATATATACAATACACATCAGTCTAGAATTAATTTTAATTGAAATTTAACAGAGATCGAAAATAACTGGTTGTCCAAAAAATGAGAAAAGGAAATTTTATTTTCCCTTTCTTGTAATGATGTCTTTCGTATTTCAAGAAATTTAGGTGCATAATAATTCATAATCAAAAATGGAAAAAGACATGCATCAGACAAAAAAATGAAACAAAAAATTTCTCCCGATTTCTCCTTCGTGTTTATTTCATTAAAACTTTCTTTTCTGTTGCTTTCAAATGACCCTGCTGGTCCTCTTATGGTTTGTAATAAATGCATAGATAAATAAAATAATAATGAAAATCTTCGAACCTTTTTTTCCTTTTCATCCGTGTACCATCTTTGAAAAGATTTATTAATTTTCGTCCAAAAAAGAATTTACATCCTTAAGATATGGATTTGAAAATAATATCCATATCTAAACAAATGCAAGGTAAAATATTATGTGAGCTAACTAAAATTTATGATAATAGAACAAGAAACATATTTTTTATATTCCATTCAATGTACATTCGCTATTCTTAAATTCATCTAAAGATCTCTATCAAGTTCTAAAATAATGACTTCACAACTTTACGTTTTTTGGTACATTTCTACGTGATTCTTTGATTTATAAACTATTGCATAATGTATGAATCTAGGATTTGCTGTAAATTGTTTTGGTTTGGGGTGAGAATATCTTACTTAAATAAATACTGTGTAAATTTACATTCAAAAACTCCTATCCAATTAAACATGACTCCTTACATATAGAACTGTAAAAAAATTATTTCTTTCGTTTTGTTTGCAATGCCTGTATCACGAGGAAAAAATTGATATATATTTATTCTTTCGGTTCAAAAGTTTATCTCAACAAAGTAAAAACTCTAAAAAGAGAGCGCACTAAAACTGTACCTTATATCTTGAAAAAGTATTTTTTTTCTTTTTCCATACGTATTTTGCTCGTGGAAAAGAATAATCGTGAGAAGGCTATGAATCAATGTCAGACTCCTTCTACGTGAAATAAATTTAATACTTACTTATTTTTTCTTTCAAAGAATCGTAATTTTTTGTAGTCTAAATCCTCATATTCAAGCTTACACACACACGCACACGCACACACACACACACACCTATTAGCACACAAATAATTTATGACATTGATCAATATTCGCAATATTGTTTTATATTGTAGAATATTGTTTCATATCGTATAATATCTCATATTATACAATATTGTGCGACAGACTGTGCTACCTGGGCACACACACATGTAATTATATTCATTGCTATTGTTTTCATTATTTATTGTCCTACATCTATCATATACATTTATTTTGTATATAATGACTATTTTATTTTAATCTCACGTTAATTTCCTTCGCCGATCAATAAAAATTGCTTACATGGAAATAAAATCCTTTAGAATAAATTGTCCCTCTGCATTTCATGGAGAAAAAAAACGAATGGGAATGAAAAGAAATCGAATTAATTATAACGAAATCAAATTTTGACAACGCCATTAACGCAGGCTCATTAACACCTAACACACACAAAAGAAATGTCACGAATGTTTTTAAAAGCGGATTCATCCTTCCACTTTCGATGAAGAAAAGAAGAATTATTTCGAGATTCTTGGGTGTGAAGGACACGGGAAGATCCAGCGAAGCGACAGAATTTTTACTCTGCATTTTCCAGAAGCGTCATCTTTCACTCTTTCTAATTAAGGAGCATGACAAACGAGAGAATAAGAAAATTTTAATGAAATGCTCGCAGCAATTAAGATTAAATGAAATGTATGCGCAGTGCATTTTTCGATTATTAGATCCATAGAAATGTGCCTGATAAAAATAAAATAAAATAAGAAAACTGATGATCAATTCGTGATTTTAAAACCGATGATTTTCATTGATTCTAGCAACAAAAAAGTTGATTAGTTAAGAGATGAAAAACTTATCTTTCTTTTATATGCTTGAAGAAATTTTTAAATAAATATAATAACGTTTTCTAAACAAAACTTGATTTTAAAAACCAGAATTAATGATAGATAATTTCTGAATCTGAACGAAGTTTCTTTAAAATCTTTATTTAATAATTAAATTTTGAAAGAATTTTAAATTATCTAGCTAGAATGACATTTCTGGTGGCGTTGCTTCAGTTTTTTAACTAAGGAAGCAGTGACCCTAAAAGGCTCTATGTGGTTCGCATTTACGTTAAAAAAAATTGAGACTAAACATGAGTATCAAAGAATTAAAAATTAATTTTAAAAATTATTTGGGCATTAATTATGAAAACTATTGTTTGCAGGGAATTTATAAAAGTATTGTTTATATAAAGTCAACGGGACAAAATTTATTTTTGCCCCCATGACATAAAAAAAAGAAAGATTTAAAAGAAATAATTTAATCTTAACGAATCCAACAAAGGAAAAATGTCACAGAATTAGTTAAGTAGTTAAGTTATTTTCCACTACATAAATACTATTACGATTTAATTGCAGTAGATTATACCTTTGGGAAAGTAACCAAATATTTTCGATTCTTTTAATCGCATGGTAATGAAAGCGAAACTTTTTTTAGTAAAATTAACTTAAGAAAACTTTCGAATAAAGACTGAATATTTATAATGAATAAATATTAAATGTAAATTGAACACACTTTATCAAAATTTTGATTGGATTATTTAACTCACGTGACCTTAGCCATCATGGTGAAGATGCATTAAGAAAAAAACTTAAGAGATGGGATATTATTTCTGATCATCAACATTTCAGCTTTACGAATATGAAAGTCTTGAAGTCTCGTTGTTTTTTAACGTATGTCAATATTTCAGACTACAAAACTGCAATTCTCTTAAGAAAAACTTAGTAACCATTCTAGAGGCGTACGAAATAAAATATTGCATTAATCTGGAGATATTGTTTAATCAACTATATTCTATAAAGTTTTACATGGCGAAAAAAATTTTTTTTTCTAGATTACTATTTAAAATTTAAACTTTTATACAAAATTAAATAAACTTGTATCTACTCTGGGTAGTATCTTCTTTCTCTATACTACATTTTAAGGAGCAAATGTCATAGACATAGACATGGCTGTGTGATATCTGTATCTATTAGCTCTCTCTACGGTACTGACTGTGGAAGCGAAACAGATACTGTCGCATCTTACAAAAGGTACCTTCTGTTACCTCCTAGGAAACATTTTTCAAATTTTAATTCCGCATAATTCGGAAAATTATTTATTTTATTTATTAATTAAACAAACTGCCATATTTTGTTTAATTATCAATTTATAAATTTTTAGTTTATTAGCAAACTAATTATTTAACAAAAGTATATTATTTTGCTTAATTAGCAAAATACTAGTGCTTTTTAAATAACATTTAAAAATAATACCGCTATTTGTAAAATTATTTTTTTATTCAAAACTAATTTAGAAATGAAAAAAAAATATTTTTATTATAAAAATTATTATAGAAGTGTTAATGACAATACCAATGCAATCTTTTCAATCTCTCTCTCTCTCTCTATTTTAGATTTCTTCCTTAAAACAAGATATACAGAAAAAATTCTGAAATTATCAAAAAAACTCAATGCCGAAATTCGAAATTTGGACAAACGCCTGTATAAATATATAATATCTAACCTTTTTGTGAATACAACAGCTCAAAAAGCTTTTAAGTTAAGCAATAAATTAGCAGTTGACGTGAAGTATAATTATGTAATTTGTAAATGTTTTTCTTTCAAAGTCTATAAAATTGGTTTAAAAAAGCCTGTCGAATATATTATATAATTGTGGTCAAAATTATATATTTGATACCATTTGACTTGTTTTGTGCTAAACTTAGCTCCTGAATCATTGTCATGGCAGCATTATCCTTCAAAATAATTCAGGAAATTGTAAAAAAAAAAGACGGGTCTCATTCGGGATTGATGATGACTTCAATTTTTATTTGAACATTTTATTTTTGGAACTTGAATTTTGAAATAGAATCACTATATAGTATAATCTCTTTTTTTTTTAAAAAAATATATTTCCTTATATTCGATTATTCGTTGTACTTTTATGAACTAATTTTTATTCTTTCGATAGTTAATTTATCATTCGTGGATAATTAAGATCGGTTTATTAAGCTAAGTATATATTTCATAAATAAATCTCTGCTTCAAAAACGTAATTAAGAAAGGATTCCCCTGATGACATTTCTCTGATCTCCGAAAATCGAATCGATTTTATACACTCATAAATCCCTCTCTAATTCCCTTTCTTCCCTCTCGAAGTCAATTCGAACTAACACATGAGGGAGAGAATGGGGATGCCCATTTTATTTTCTAAGCCGCAACGCATTCGAATCGAAGAGAGACCACATTATTTCGCTTCCAGTGAAACGGAAATTTCCGTGTCTGAGCGGAAGCGGAAAGAAATTTCGATCTGGTAATTAAAGAATAGATTAATAGCTGGAATCGCCGTATGATTTTTACAATATTAACTTTGCCGAGCACTGCTTGGCCGAAATGATGATCCCTATATCTCTACAGAGATGATGATATATTTTTACCACAGCTTATAAATCTCTTCTCTTTCCAGCGGCGAGTGGAAATATTTCTGTAATTTGATTTTACTAATACGTAATTATGAAAGCCCTCCGGGAATTCCTGTAACGCATAGATGGATTTGTTTGGGTTTGGAAGTCTTAAGCGATATTTATATCTCCCTCCCATCTTAAAATAACTTTAATTATAAGGACGTTCGTTTGCAAAGACGCGTGAGGGCTGAAACTTAAAGTAAATAAGAAATACTAAATTCAGATTTTTAATTTATTCTCAATTTTCAGAAATTGGAAAAAGTGAATGAATACATGTTTGTATTCCATTTTTAAATATTCGTATATGTTATATAAAACTAGTAAGTGAAAATAAAGGGATGGGGGAAATGATTTCTTCTTTGATTTCTCCTTTGTGGTGATGTGTTTCATTAGATAGCAGAAAAATATTAAAATAAGTAAGGAAATCTACAAAAAATTTCAAATTATTATTAAAAATCTACTTGAAAACAATACATTCTATTAAGATTAACAATCATAACGAAATTTGTTAATGTAATAAATATGTAGTCGGCTTTCTGGTACAGAGGTAGCGTGTCTTCCTCGTTTTTTGGTAGTCCCAGTTCGGGCATGGTTGTTCTTCTGTGTTTTATCTGTAAGTAGAGTGAATGTGTCCACCCCCATATAAAGGGGACGTGCAAGCGACTATTTTGAGTGTGTAGCTAAGTCGTACTCTTGGCCCTAGTTGACGCTACTTCAAAAACAAGAGACGCTCCTTTCGGCTTAAAATCTATTGATAGGTAACAGAGGGGCTTGTACATGGCAAGTGCCGTAAGTAACGACAACAAAACCAGAATAAAATATTTACATCGCTGTATTTTTGTAAGAAGTAGATTTAAAAAATGCCTCTGACACAAAAACATATGAATTAAAAATAAAAATTGCTTTTAAATGTAATAAAATATAGTTTTCTTTTACTAAAAAGAAGTTTAAAACAAAAACAATCCAGAGCCTAAATATTTTCACATGAATTTTTGAAACAAATGCAGATAATAAATATATCATCTATGTCTTGAATATAAAATAAGCTGCATACCTATCCAATCGCTAAATACAATGTTCGATTTATAAGTAACATGAGATATTTCACCTCTCACTAAAATATAAAGCAGTAAAACTTCTGTATCTCCTTTCGAAATTAGCAGATAGGATTGTTCTGTAATTCAGTATATATACATATAACATATTTAGATATTGCTATTATTATTACTAGTAGATTATTAGTATTAGGTTAGGGGTTTAAAAAGATAATAAACATACTTGATATCATAGTATTTAAAATTAAAATATACAAATATAAAATTTCTTTTAATTTATAGAATGTGTGAAAAAAATAGTTCAGTTCTGAAAATATTGAAATAATACGTTATTATCATTAACATACAATTGTACAAAATTTCTAAATACTAACAAATCTGAAAACAAGGAAAACGAGAGGGAAAGGCCATTGGCATAAACATGAAGAAAAAGCTAGTAATAGAATTATGCTAAATTCTCTTAAATGTTTTTCCATATAACATATATTTTCTTCTAGGTTGTTTATGAAACATTACAATTTTATTCAATATCGACTTATTTGCCAGCATAATCAGATTCCTTTAATTTTTATACATTTATGCTATATTTTTGAAATATTAATAGATGAATTAAACCATTATAAATTATTACATTTCAATAAGATTATAATTTCTACAATCGAAAGAACTAAAAAAGTTCTCACATTGGTTTCGTAAAAATGCTTGCATTTTTGAAGAATTTTTAAAATCAGATATTTAAATTTTTCTTATAAGGCACAGTAATAAACGTTATTTCGTAGATAGTCAAAAAAAAAATTTTTAAAAAATTATGAGATCTTGACAGTAGAAATTTGACTAAGCGAAATAAAATAAAGATTTTATCACTTTAAGAATATTATTTTCGGTTTAAAAGAGATATGATAGAAACGGAGCATGAAAATAAAAGTATTCTTAAAATGATTTAAAAATCCTTGGGAATAAAATAAAATCGATGCTAAATCTTAGTAAAAATGAATTTCCGAAAGACATTTTTTTTCTTTCAAAATATTTCTAGATATTGCATAAAAAGTCTCCCACTGCTTTCTTAAACTTCCAAAAAGTATGGAAAGAAGTGATAAAACCGTACAATCAAAATTCAGTGTAATAAATTATTTATTGACTTACATTTGTAGTCGCGGCACGTTCCGTGGAGCTGCACGCTGAAATGATATACGATACTTTCCGACGTCAAAGGGTGAATTTCTCCAAAGCGAATAGGACTACACAATGCCGGTGGTGGTAAAATTCTTATCTATTTCCTTTTATTTCTATCTATATTATAAAAAATATAGTAAACTATTGCTACTGAATTGAGAAACGAATACAGAATTGATACAGTCTGAATGGTGAATGTAAAGCAGTTTTCTGCAATATTTTTATAAAACGTATCCTTAAGTATAACACTGAATTTTTAAAGTGTATCCAGGGTGTTTACGTTTATTCAGTTACAGAATAAGTGGTAAACTACAGGCTTTCTGGCACAGAGGTAGCGCGTCTTCCTCGTGTTCTGGGAGTCCCGCTTCGGGCATGGTTGTTTTTCTGTGCGCTATCTGTGAGATGTGCAACGGTGCCTGTCTATAAAAAAAGGGATGTGCAAGCAAATTTGGTGAGTGTGTAGCTACGTCGTACTCTTGGTCGTCGTTGGTACTACATTAAAAACGCTCTTTTCGGCTTGAATATGCTGCTGTATCAGCGGGAGGCTTATCCATAGGCAAGTGCCATTAGTAACAACGACATAAGTGATGAACTTATTCATCATTTTATAAAATATGAAGATAAATAAAAGTCTATTCAAAAGTTAAAAGTAAAAGTAAATGCAATAAAAATAAATAAATTTTAGAAACATCCTCTAATGTTTAAAAAAAAACTGTGATATACTGTAATTTTTTTCGAAATTCAAGGTGAAATATTAATATGAAGCAATATTCCTGAGCATCAAAAGGAAAACACTCATATAAACACACATTCAAAAATATTATAAGTTGTAATATTAAAACAATGTAGTGCTTACTAAATAGAAGATTCTAATAATGTTGTAATACTAACATTAAAACCTAACTTCTGGAATATTAACGAATATTTCTTCAATAATATGAATATCAACAGAAATAACAATTGTTTCCTATTTTTCCTAAAATAAATAATATATATCTAATATATAAATACTGCGGATGCTGGGTCATCGTTCTCTGTTCCAGATTTAAATTACGATCTGTGGATAAATGAATGAAATGCATGAATGAAATCCACCCCGCAAAAATGGTTTGTAACGTATTTGAGCTTGAGCATGTACAGGGGTCCAATCCCTCAGAAGCTATTGCACCTCTCTTTCTTTTATAAAGAGGTACACGAGAACAAGAACAACCTATAATAAAGATGTATGTATATGTGTATATACGTCGCTATTGTAGGGTGGTTCTCTGCAATGTAGATTTTGAACATAAAATTATGCAATTGGACCGTGAAAATATACACCTCAAACAATTTTTTAAAGAAATTAACAAAAATCCAAGTGGTAACGGAAGAATATTTTTATTGAATAATTTTTTAATTGGCTAAAAGAAATTATTATTGAAAATGTTTCTGAAATATTACATTAATCATGAAATATTTATCTCAATTGGTACAAACTACAATTAAATGATTCTAGTTTCCATTTTTATACATTTTTACAAACGTACTGCCTCACGTGAGCAAACATATTTTTATTATTGAACATTTTTATGTAATATTACATAAATCATGAAATATATCAGAACTTTAAAAATATCAGAGCTTAATGATTCTAGGAACTCTTTGTAAATCTTTTTACTGGCGATCATCAAGTAACCAAGCAGTTTAGAATAATAATTAGAAGTTTTAAACTTCTCCTTTTAAAATTTAATTTCAATTGTTAAGGAAATAAGAATTAATCATGAAGGCCAACAATGCCATAAATATATAATTCTATAATGCCAAAATTTGAAGTTTGAACATGAGTTGCTAAAAGAGCCATTTAGACCAATTTACATATACAAATTTGAATTTAAGTATACAGAAAAAAAAAGTTTTATCATGTTTTTAAAATAACACAATATAGCGTTAATTTATAACAATATTTTGCGCAAAATTTTATATAGCAATGATATAATGATAATAAAAAAACTTTTTTTAGGGGGGAGAGAGTAAATAATGAAAAATATGATTTAATTTTTTTTTCAATTTGATGAAAAATAATACTTATAATCTGTTGATTTATAAGATTTCCTTTAGATAAAATAATTATTTTAACAGTGATATTCATAACGCCAAAAAATGTAAATTCCAATTTATGAATTTGTATTAAATATTATTTATCTTTATACAATATTATTCAACAGGGATTCGGAAATTTATTTAAATTAAGTTAAAATAACTCTAATATTTCAAAGAGAGTTATTTGACAGTCAAATTTTATGAAAAATTCAAAAATTATTTGCTAAAAAATTTACTCATTAAAAGTATTACTTTGCGATTTATTTTTTAAAAAAGGATTTTTTTAATATAATTTTTTTTATAATTTAGATATATTTTTTTATAAAATAGTTTTTCCCCGATAGGTTTTTTACTTCGAATTTTAAATTATATTTGTTTTCAAATCTGTTAATACAATTTATTTACGCAAAAAAAATTAAAAAAGAGATTGAAATTACAACAAATTATTACTACTGTAAAAGTTATTATACAACTTATTATTTTTGCAAATTATTGATGATGTGTTATAATTATTCTTTCATATTCTTACATAAAAATAAATATTTTTCTTGATAATTACAGAGAAAATGTTTTAAATGCTTTGCAGTTCTTTGTAACAATGATTTTATTAAATTTCTGCCAGAAAATGTTTGGATAATTCTATTAAGTTAGTATTTTAGAAGTTAAAATTAATTAAGTTAAATTAAGTGGGTTAATTTTATAATTATAACAAGCCAACTTATATTTCTATTATAATTACAAGATATTGGCAAAAAATAATATTAAATAATTTTAAAGCCAAAAAATTCAATAATAAACTTGACTATCATTTTATCGTAGTTGAAAATTTCAATAAAAATTGAGATAATTAAAATAGAAAATTGGTTAAGACAATTAATAGACAATTAATTAAAGCGAGAAACATTATTTAAGGCAGATTAATTAAGCACTTATTTTTAATTTGTTGATAAATTTATAATAATATGATGACGTATTCCGGTTGGAAATTTTCTGAAACATATTATAGCATCTGGTTTCAGAATAGTTTAACGCATGATTTTTCCCTCTAATTTTTAAGTGGATAAAATACATAATTTCTATTGAAGAATTCCTTTCTCTATGTATATATATATAGATATTAAAAAGATTATGAGACGGATATAAAATATCATTAAAAAAGGAAAAATGTTAAAACATGCTACCAAACAAACTAGAATAATTCCGTTATTGACAAAGCTTATCAATAAGAAATAAAAAATGAAGTATGTTATTATTTTCAAACAAGTTTATTTTAAATAAACACTGGTGATATTTTTTGTGAATGCCAAGGTTAAATTTGTATTAAATATGATAACAAACGATTGTCTATTATCACCTAAATTCATTATTAACTAAAATTTCTATGATTAAAAATGATACTTTAATATCCTTTATTTAAACTTATCAATAGTTTTGAATGTTTAGAATGATTTTCTTCAAGTATTACAACTATTTATTTTTTAATAATTAATACCATTTTAATAAGTTTGTTTTACACCCAGATTATACTTGCTACATTATTTATTGTTGAAGGACAAGTTAAGTAAATAAAATTATTTGATTTCAGTTCCGTTCATTAATTCAATATTTACTTCATGAGGATATGCAGTTTTTCGATGAATTAATTTTAAAAAAACTCATGTGTCTAGAAACATAAAAAAAACTCCAATGGGCAGGATTATTTTTCATTAGTAGAATGACATAAATGATGAAAAAAGAGGGAAATTTTTCATTTGGATAACGATCTTTCGTGTTCCAGAGTTTCCTAAATTCAATCTGAACAAAAACTTACGAACGAGAGAAAAAAAACTCAACGATACAGCGGTGTTATATAGCTGTTGTAAATCAAACTAATGAGCTGAAATGTATAAAAGTGTAACATCGCTTCTGCTAACGAGAAATTTAATGGTTTGAAAAAATGTAATGCAATCGAACTTCAACATCGTGATTAGAAATTTCAAGGGATTTAACACGATTTGGGAATATTTCAGCTCCCAGTCAAGAAAGTATTAATCGTAAATCAAACCTAATTATTTCACCACATTAAATTCTAAGCTTATGTTAAAAGTTCTCTGCTGCTGAAAAACTAAGTATTTAAAGCCTTTTCATCTTTCTTTTTAAACATTTTAAATAGCCTTTTGATAAAAAAAATTAATTACATAGGTAGAAAATTAAAGTTTTTCCATTGACCTGTGACCTTTTCTGTCCATTGTAACGATTTAAAATATATGTTTTTGCAAAGATTTCATTTATTTAATTTATTCTTCCAATTCAAACTTGAAGTGAATTAGTGTTTTTTTTATTAAATGTTTCCTTGGAATGTGAATTCAAAACATTCTTTTATCGGTTTCTAATCTTTCTTTGTTTTTTGTAAAACATTTCTTTGAATAATTGTCAGGTTATCTTTGTTTTGGAATTTTTAATTTAAATGCCTGTAAAAAATTTAAGTTATTGTATTTTAATACAATTTAATCGGCTACAAGCAAAAACTCAAATATATGTAGACGAAAATACTATGAAAGATGTAGGAAACAAAGTAAGAAAGATAAAAATTAGATCACCTAAATATCTATGATGATAATCGTTTTTAATGAATTTTTGTAAATCTTTGTTTTTATTTTTTGCTTCAATAATGGTTTTTGTTAATGATTCAAGATTTCATTTACAAATAAATCATTAGCTATCAAACAACTAAATTTTCATTTTTCGAGTATATCCCGAAAGATATCAAATAATTTTAAAAAAGATTTTTTTAGCATAGTTTTAGTTGTTCGATTATTAATACAGAAATCATTTTTTCTTTTACGTAACGATTTTAAAAATTTACAAAATTAAACAAAAAAATATTAAGGCTTCTAGTGAACAAATAGTTTTACCTCTTTTGTTATTGTTGAAATTTTTTTACACTTTTTGAGTTTAACAACAAATATTTTTTATGTGTTAAAATTTGTTAATATGATTATTATATTTCAGAAAAAGTGATAATTTAAAGAAAAAAAAGCAAATTTAAACATAATTTAAACAAAAGTCATTTCAAATCCATTTTATGGAACTCTGTAAAACTGATAAATAATATATATATATATATATATATATATATATATATATATATATATGTTATGCAATAAATATTTGAAAATTATTATAAATAAAAGCAATTACATAAATATCTTTTAAAGACACAGCTGTAAATAAACAAAAAGATCAATTTTTTTACCTCTCTAATTGATCTCTGATCCTTTCCCATGATAAAAAAAAAGACCATATCCTTCTGTTATCTCTTATGATTATCATCTCTGTAAAAAAACATATTTCAACCGCTTTCAAAAGTTTTCATTGAAATTGTTACCAAACTACGATTATGAGACCGCACCTAAAAGTAGTTTCTTCTCGAATTCAAAACTTTGACAGAATTTTGTCACCAACAACATACTTTATAACCACCAATTTTGTAAATTTCCGCTCAATTCAAGCTTGTTTCATATCAATATGCGACCCTTATCATTTCCTGTTAGCATGAAATGAGATGATGATGCTTACTAGATATCATTTAGCGGCGTTACTGCTGGTTTCCCAAATAATGAGGACGATTACAAGAGCCCAACAGATGTTGATTTTCCCTCAGTAATTCCCAACCAGAAGCCTTTTCTCTGCTGTATTTATTTAGAGTCCTCTGATATTTCATCCGACGCAATTCAAAAGATCATTTATTTGGTTTTATCATGAGGGCCGCTCTCTTATGCGTCAGTTTATGATGTCATTTTTTATCCCGTATCAAAGAATTCGAGTGCGTATACAGGCTTTTATTAAAATGATTCCAGTCATTATTATCTGTTATTGCATGATTCATTGAATAGAATAAAACTTTTTCTATTAAATTTGGTGTTTTGAGAGATCCCATTTTAAAAATTACATCAATGGATGAAAGTAATTATTATTTCTTGGAAATGTTACTTTTTATCTCATTTCAAATATTTGATTTCCATTTATGAGTAAAATAATAAAAATTATTTCTCAATAATTCTATATATGAGAAAAATAAACTTTCTTATAAGTTAGAGAGTTTTAACCTTTTGAACTCTGAAAAATAATTATATGCAAAATTATTCACCTAATAAATATCTAAAATTCTTAAATATATAAATTTTTAATAAATATATATATAGATATATATATATAAATATATATATATAATTCTTTTAAGTCTAATTTCTTTGGAAAATTAATCGACAACTCTTAACTATTATGTAGGCATTTTTTACAATTAAATATGAATAAATAAATAAATAAAACGTCAAGATGATGCACAATATTTAATGGTGAATCAGAGACACCATCGGAGCACAAAGGGTTAATTTTCAATTGTAATATCAGCACAGAAATTTTTACGTAAATGCTATAAAAATTATTTATACATTTTTAACATTATTACATTAAAATACATTATTACTTATAAAAATACATAATACATTATTGCATATAAAAATTATTAACTATACATTATTACCAATATGGAAAAAATTTCACCATTTAGGGAACTTGACAATATCTAAATAAGGTAGCGTTGTGGTTTTTAATTTATTTCATGTACCAAATGAGAACTCATGAAAAGATCATTAATTATAAACATAGAAATATGATTTTTTTTTATATTTAACATTTTCTTGAATATAGTACACAAGAAAAAAAACGTTCCGAATGGGGAAAAAAAACATTCCGAAATCTTGAGAGAGAAATTATTTTTGTTAGTTTATTTTATATAAGCTTTTGTATGAGATCTTGTATAGCATATCGACAATTCAGATAAATGTAGTGCTAAACAGTCTTACTTGTAAATTTATTTAAAAATCAATGCTAAATCTAAATTAAAGAACTTTTTCTACACTATCGGAATAAAATTATTTGAATTAGTAAACAACACACGATTCAACAAGGCAGAATACTTCACATTTTTAGTTAAAACTCTGTAAATTCGAATCACATAAAAAATGTATCGCATTGATTTTTATATTAAAAACTTTTATTTAGCACTATAAAACATCGAAACCAATCAAATTTTTAAAAGCATAGCATAATCCTAGATTACAAGATATTTAAATTAATATATGTAATATCTGTATTTCACATTTTCTAAGTTGATAAAAAATATTGGAAGGAATTTTAAATTAACTAATATTAAATAACGATAACAATATTTTTAGCTTTCTGATCATTTAAAATCTTATTTTTAAATAATTAATTGTAATGGCTATAGCGAGAATTACAACTGGTAGCATAATTTGTTTCTGTACAAGTTTGATAGTTATTGCAAACATAAATATAACAAAAAATAAATTTTTAATCAAATAGATAAATTTGTGAGAAACATGTGTAAGAAATCAATATTCAAATAAGTTGTCTTTTCTTACTAATTTTTTTTAATAGTTGTTTTTGAAGAGTTCTAACAATTTTACTTTAGATTTTTCACTTATCACCAATATTATCATATTTTTTATTATTTAATCTTATTTTGATTAAAACAAAAGGAAATTTTTTTTAAAAAAATGGATTTCAAGTAGTATACTTTTTATCTGAGATTAAAATATAACAAATTCTTATTGCTCTGTTATAAGTATAATTTAAAGTGAGAAAGAAAGTAAATGATTATAAACATCTGTGTTCTAAAATCATCGAATTCTCATTCTCATAATTCATTCGATACTCATATCTGACTTCATTAAGATGAACAGTTTGAGGGGAAAAATAATATCATGTCAGGAGCAATTTGCAGAGAAAAAAAATGAAGAAAATGTAGTTAAAGAAATTATGCAAGCACATTTGGTTATCAACATAGAAGATCCATTCATGAGGTTGTCACGACTGTCAATTTGCATTTAGTATTCTTAATTTTATGAAAATAAAAATCAATAGAGGAAACACAAACCAAAAGTTTTATTCATAGCTAAACTTCCTTTTATTTTGTATTTAAGTACTTTTACTGAAATGAAACCGAAGTTAGATAGCTAAGCGAAAAATACTTCAGGATAAAAAAAATAACTTCTCTCAAATGGAATCTTGTGAATTTCTTATTATTAATTTAAGGAATTACCTATGATTTTTTAAAATATGTGCTTTATATCTCATGCAGACTTAGTTGTGAATATATGGGCATATACTTTTTTACTTTTGTACTGGGGAACACTTCAAAACTGAAGATTAGAAGCTTCCGATATGGTGATTTGTTTTTGCCTCACTGGGTGGGTATAGAAAAATTTTGAGGGGGGGGAGGTAGGCTACTTCCCAGGGAGGAAGGGGAGACGTACGTCCCATAGGAAGGTTTGTACCGTTGTTGATGGCCCAAAAGACTCAATCACAGTTCCTACTGTAGTTGTAGTCGGGATGTACCGGTAATTTAATTTTACCTGTGTGCTCTAGGGAGGGTTGCAGTAATCAGTTTGTAATTGACTTTGTAGTGTATGTAATATACAAAAGAGAAATATTTTTATTCACAACACTTTCTACTCAGAGAATTTGAGATAATGCCATTTCTTGGATCCATCTCAGCCAGAAAAAAATTATCCTGTTAAACCGATTCCATTTCGAAAAAGTGATAACTCAAAATCAACGAATGAAATTTGTTATGCTACCCTGCACATGAATGACAGATTTTTAACTGAAATCTTTTTACATGAATCCTCTCTGTCCGTCCATGTACATAGAACCATAAAAGGTCAAAAATAGTGAAAGCTGGAAAAATTAAATTTAACGAATGATTTTAACATTATAACTGTCCAGAGCTAAAAACTAAGCTACAAATTCAAAATCTACTTATTTTTACTTTGTAGCATACTTCCTTCGAGGGCTCCCATCAAAAATAACGATGAGAAACTTCTGGTATGGTGTTTTATTCTCACGACCCCCGTGGATTGATTGAAAGGTGGGGGCTTATCTACATTCCATCGATAACGGAAAGTACATCATAAGGGAATGGTTGCTCTGTGGCTGGTGAGGGCTTTTAGGATTCTACCACAGTTCCTCATCAGTGTTGTTGTTAGGTTGATCTGGTTATGAAGTTTTATCTATAACCTTAGGGAGAGTGGAAGTAATCAAATTTGTGATATACTATTTTATTCATTTTATACTTTGATTTGAGCTCATGATATGGTCCCGAAATGAAACGTTATAGCATTTTTGAAAGATACTGCTTCGTATTTGATTTAATAAAGAGTTTCAAATAAAATATTTGAAATAATGTCTCATTTGAATTTAAGCCTTTCTCTCCATTCCAACTCAAATTTTTTAATTCCTTTTTCTCTCAAATCAAATATTTTTTTTAATATTGACACTACGTAGTTTGTAGGGGATAATAACAAATTAACCAAGATCTTCCTTTTTTTTCAGAAAAATAAAAATAAGCAATTTGAATTTCATCGTATTGCACAATTTCGTTTTAAAATACACTGCATGCCAGTTAATATGACGAAATGTATCTGTATCTGGAAGAAAATCCATCTATGAAACGAATATGCAAATGATATAATAGTAAACAGTACAGGAAATGCATTAAAATGGACAAAATAATCCGTTTAGACTGTTTCCCTGATACGCAATAGAATATCCTGCTCAGTAGTGGTCGACACAATTTGCAAATCCCTCGTTTTATGTTTGTTTATAATATGGTCTATTCTCATCGAGTGACTGCCATCTAAATCATTCATCTTAGCTAAACACATTTCTAAGTGCCCCCAGTAGATAATATTTTGTCATTTGTGGTGAAATGAAAATAATACCAGATGAAGAAATCGAAACAGTATCACTAATTACTTTTTTAAATGAAATCAACACTAATTTTATGATAACAAAATTTAATAATTTTTAAATGAAAATAAAGAAAATCTACCAATCAAAATTAATCAGCTTTGGGATGGTAAGTCATATCAGACTCTCCGACCCGCCACGAAAGCACACTAATTTAAAGCATAAAACAGAATGACAAAATCGCCTATACAGCAACACTGGCATGAATTGTGGTTGAGTCCTAAGGGCATCACCGGCTACGGTACAAACCTACAAGTAGGAAAGAAATCTCGTCATTGATGAGAGGAACCTATCTCCACCTATTAATCTACCCTCCAGATGGGGAGATCCAAACACCATGCCGAAAGCATCTCCTCCTGATTTCGAGGTGCCCCTAAAGGTCATTGATTATATGTATATTAAAATTATCATGTTTATAAATTAATATACTATTAATAATCAACACATCTTATGTGATATGCATAGTAAAAGAAAAAATGTATAAGACTCTCTACAGAAAATGTTGAATTTTGATCTAAATTTAATAATTACTTCTTCAGTTTTAGGTATTAAGAAAGGGGGTTCCAATTTTAACTACAATTTTTATTAAAATTAATAACAATTTTACAATTTTTGTATGCACTTTCTGAACATACAATTGCGCAAACAATATTCTTATTTTATTTTATAATTCAAAAATTTTGCTTTCTAATGATTATGATATTTTTTTCTTCTAGTTTTAAATTTCATTTAATAATTTTCTTGAATAATTTAGCAATTTCTCGCGTTTTTATGTTCCTTTTTTGATCATTTGAGTGGAGCTGATATTAAATATTTTTTTCTGTAAATTTATTTCTACATAATTAATTAAAGTCTAAGAATGAAATAAGACCAGATAATTAAGCCTAAAAATATGAAAATTCTCATAACAAAATATTTTTGGTGTTACAATACAGATGATCTTTAATTTTTTTTTTTGAGTAATTTGAAAAAAAATTATTATTTTATAAGAACAAAACTAAAAGGTATTTTTGGATTTGGAAACCTTTAATATAAGTTGAGTTTGAGTGATAAAAAAAAATCTTTAATATATACAAGCAGTCAAAATTTACACCTCTGTGTAACAGTAACGTTCTGCTATTTTAACCATGCTTTTTTTATATTTCAAACTTTAACTTCTATATTTTTGCTATACCGTTCCAATTCTTCACAGATTCATCTAATTAAGTTATTCACTACTGATGATTAGTATTACACCAACTGCATATAAATTATAAATTATTTTATCCTGAGAAAGGCAAACATCTTAATAAAAATCAATATGTAATTTTGTTAAAAAAATTTTAATAAAATTACTTCATAGTAAAAAAATACGACAATTTAACTTGTGTAAATATTTTTCACCCAACAAAATTCATATTATATTAAAAGATTTTGGTGCGGAAATAAAAAAAATTATATGACACCTAAATTAAGAGAACTTACTTCTAAACAGTAACCTGACATACAAATAAAATATTTAAATAAAATGTTAATTTTTTTTGTTTTTTATGACAAGATCCTTTCTGCATTATCACGCACATCTGTGAATACTCATTAAAGTTTCATGGTTGACTGCTCACTCAGAAATAGTCACAAAAACTATATAATAGAGATATGAGGCATAAAAAAAGTATAAATTGGCAAAAAATATATTTTGAGAATACAATTTCATAGAGGCAGCGATATGAAATTCCCTAAAATTCTTATTTCCTTAAAAAATGAAACGACTTGCTCAAGGAATTATTAAAGGTGAAAAAAATAATCTTTTTGTGAAATGAGTAAAAGGATTTTTTGTATCCATCTTTATAATAATGCAAATTCCTCAATATAAGAATGGAAGTTAATTTTAACTAATTCTCTTAATTTAGTTAAAATAATTTTATCTTTATTCAAGAACTAAAATAGTTTCATAACATATTTTTATTCTTAATATAAAAAATGAATACAATATCATTACACTGCAATAATTGTGATAATAATTTTTTAAGATATAATTTCCATATTTTTAATCTTCGGTACACTGTAAACATATAAATATTAATTATCTTTTAATACAAATATGTTGGATAATGAATGTGAATACATTCTATATTTGAATTATTCTGCCATTTCACCCTTTAATTTCATTAATTACTCCGTTTGAATTCTGGATATAAAACTACATTGAGGATTGAACCTTAATTGTTGATAGAATTCCTTACGACGAAAGAAATTAAATCTTATAATAAAATTCTTATATAAAGAGTTACATTTCATCAAAAAGAGTTTATCCTATAACAACCATATCAGGAGTATATTTTGAATTAAAAAAAACTCCATTTCATTGAAATGAAGTTTGAAAGCGAATTTGGCTGAAATTTATAACTACAATGCGTGTAATAGATAATCAATAACGAAAGAGATCAATACTAGCAATTCAGTTAGTGAAGGCTTTCAAAATAAAATCAAACGTTTTTATTACATAAAAAAAACTAAACTAAGAGCAGAAATATACATAAGAATGTTGGAATAAATTTTGAATGCAAAAAGTCTCTTCTAAAATTAAAGAAAGAGAAATAAAAAATAACGTATTTAGAATTCCAAAGTTTTCCATCCAGAAAATGATTTTATTTAGCACCTCGATGCTTCTATTATATATTTTCAAAGCAGTATTAATAATATCTTAAGTTTTAAAATGATCTTATACATTTTTAAATTAATTTTTGCAAGAATGATATATTACAAATTCATTTCCATTTATAAAGATATTTTTTTTATCCCAAAAACTATTTTAAAATATTCAAATAAAACATAGTTTAATACTTTTTTCGAATTTTTTAAAATAAAAATAATAAATAAATTGAGTTAAATTAATGTAACAAATTTATTTAAGGCGTTATTTTATGAAAATATTTTATACAAATTTCCACATATTTCAAACTAATAAAAATGTTATGATTTCATATCCCATGCTGATATTGCTTTATTTATCTACAAATCATTGTAAATATTCAAATATAAATCATTTAATTTGAAATTTAGGTATAAATTTCTAAATTTTAAGCATTTGTGTAAATTTTAAACTATTTAAAGTATTTTTATAAAAATCGTAATTAGCATTTTATTAGTAAAACATGTTATAATATTAAACTCTTTTTTATTATTTATATAGACATTCTGTCATATAATAATAAACATATAGACATTCTGTCATATAATAATAAACATATAGACATTCTGTCATATAATAATAAACATATAGACACTCTGTCTATTATTATGCATTATAATTAATTTATTATGCTGCAAAATATATATTATATTCAAACAAAAGATAATAATTTCTAAATCACATTTTAAATTTTTTTCAAAAGTCCTAAATTATAAAAAAATTTTTTATTTGAAATTCTTTTATCAACTTTAAGATAATCCCCGGAAATAAATTTTAGTTATTTTAGAAATCAATAACTGTAAATCTAGCTAACAGTATATAGTACACTATAAATATGCCTTCACTTTACTATTTTTTGAATAAATATGACTAAATGATTTATAAGTTATGATACATCATTATATATTATTATGTATAAATTTCATTGTAAATTTACTTTCACTTCAATTTTTGGTTTAAATAAATATGATTATATGATAAATTATAATACTTAATGAAGTAATATAAAAAAATATATGCTTTATATTTTTATCCTTCAAAATATTAAATTTCAAAATATATTTATTTAATTTAAAATAATTTAAGTAAAGTACGAAGAAGTTCATTAAAATATTAACTTAAATACATGATTATTTAAAAAATTTGTATTTCGGTGCCCCCTTAAACTTTGGGTTTTAGTAAGAATATACAATTAGATAATTACTGTAACTATTTTACTATAAATGTTTTCAAATCTATAACCGTTTACTCATTTAATATTATACAGTACAAAAAACTATGGGTTATTCAAAATCAATAAATTGTAATTTTGATGTAAAACATGCAAATAAAATATGAGATGAAGAAAGGCTGAATTCATCTTCCGAATTTGTTTACAAAATTCTTTGAATTAGAATTACTAACGCATCCTGAGAAACTATACAAAGCAATTTAAATATTAAAGAGATGAACATAAATTTCTGTCGTGTCTAAATGGAACAGCAAAAATATTTTTAACTCTGGAGATACCCCATTATTTTTTAATAACAGATATTTCCAATGGGAAAAAAGTTTCAGCGATTTGAATTTATCATATGTATTTGAATAATATAAAATGGAATTTTTCCTTTGCTAAAACTTAGTTGTTAATTATGCTAAAGAAACTAAAATAACTTTTTGTGATAATAATAATAGTCAGTTTTTTTATTTTATATCACTTAAAAACGTTTCCTTCTAGCTAAGTTTCTTTTCTACCTTTTCTTTTAGCTTAGGCTTTTCCATACTTTCATTTAAATTAAAAAAGAAACACTTCTGAGCGCAGAGAGTGTACTAATATGCAAGTTGTTTACACATGGCGGTATATGACTTGACATTCTATGAACTTATGTTGAGGCAAATCAAATGACATATCTTTTCTAAATAAGTGCTCAAGGGACTATATACGATTTTGACTTAATCTCTATTGTAGTATATAGTGACACGAAAGAAATATTTTAAGATGAGTTTTTTTATTTACATCAAATAAGAATTCACATTATAAGGCAACCCCTTTTTAAACATTTACATATTTTCTAAAAATCCGAATCATAAAAACAATCAATATACTAATTAAGATAAATCCTTTGCTAATGTAAAAGTAAGTTGGAATAATTAATTTTGTTGTTGATACTTATGGCACTTGCCTATGGACAAGCCCCCAGTTGCTATAGTAGCAGATTTAAGCCGAAAGAAGCGCCTCTTGTTTTTGAAATAGCGCCAACTGGGGCCAAGTGTACGACTTGGCCGAAGTTGGCGCTATTGGCTACACACACACAGCATTTGCTTACACAGCCCCTTTTTACAAGGGGGGGGGGCACAGCCACACATCTCACATATAACACACAGGAGGATAACCATGCCCGAACTGGGACTCTCGGATCAAGACGAAGATGCGCTATCTCTGTACCAAAAAGCCGGCTGGAATAATTAAACAAGAATGAATTTAAATGCCTCTTAAAAATACGGCATGCTCTATCAACTGTATCGTGTTGTTGTTACTAATGATACTTGCTATAGACATGTGTGCTGACGGCCAATAGCGATTTTAAGCCAAATGAGTCTCGTGTTTTTGAAGTAGTATCACGATTACGACTTAGCTACACACTCATGCCATTCGCTTGTACAACCCCCTATAGATAGGGGGGAGCACATTCACACATCTCACAAATACTACACAGAAGAACAACCAAGCCCCAACTGGGACTCGAACCCTGGAGGCCCAGATCACGAGGAAGACGCGCTACCTCTGTGTCAGGGCGCCAACCAATTATGACTTATTTTACCATAATAAAACTAATTACAAGTATAAAATATCTGTGAATTGTTTCAATTTATTTTAAATAACATGAAATCTCTATTTGTTGTACTGAGAGCATTTTCATCCAAAGAGATTTGATCTTCAAATTGCTCTTTTAAACTATAATTAAAAATTCAAATGTACAAATTTATATTAATATTTTGATGATCTTACATAGCATAATACTAAACCATCATAATTCTTTCAAACCTGAAATTTCCAGACCTGTCTCAAAGCATTTACATCATCAACATCGGAAATCCATTTTTATTGAGAAAAAAAAAAGAAATGCATTCTTACTTTAAACAACGTAACCTTATGTAGTTAGTTGCTCAAGTGATAGAGGTATTAATAGTTAAATGGAATTAAACATAAAAGTTTTTGATGTACTTTCTTTAAGTGCTTTTCTAGGGGTTCAGAGGAGATTTAATTACTCGAACATCATGAAGAAAATTACTTATCGATCCATAATTAAATTAGAACGCTTATCACGGAAACGATGGTTATTATCTTGAGAGAAGTATTTAGTTGGTTTTCTTTGCTGCTGATGTTCTGTTTAACTCATTTTTGGTAATTTTATATCCTCCTTATCCACTCATTGTTCGTGAGGATATTGCATAAGATTTCCTATAATTTTTATCTTTTAATCTCTTTTGTATTCATTATTTAGGGCCAATGTTTTTTTATTAAATGAATTCAGGCAATCATTTTTAGTAAATATTGATGGCAACATATTGTCCGCAAAGATTAAACTAAATGAGGTGGGAAATGAAATATTTTGAAAAATGTTATTAACGAGATAAAAAAAAAGGGGCAAAACATATTGGATAATAAGGTCAAAATTAATGGTTTTTGTTTTTCTAAATTATATATGGTACTAAATTTTCAACTTTAAGTCATCGGTTTTACAAACTCTTAATTTTTTTGGCAACATAGAATGATTTCTGTTTGTTATTTCCAGAATATAATCTTACTTTAAAAATTTCAAAATTAAAAAGAAGTAAGAAATAATTTAATTTTAGTAAAAAGTCTTATAATTAAATTTTATCTAAGATTTTTACGAAATAAAATGAAAAGTAATCATAGTTACAAATTTTTTAAAAAACCAAAACTTTTGTTCAACAAAACATAATTAAAAAGTACAGAGCTTTATTTCTTAAAACGCGTTTACTACTTGCTTTATTAAGTTAAACATAAACAAAATCTGTAATGTGAATTTTTTATGTGCAATTGTTTACTCAAAATATTTAAGAGGAAAGAAAACATGTAGGGTTCACTTGAAGCATCACATTTGAATCATATCTGAAATATTATAAATCTACCTTTTGATTTATTTATTTTTTCCAAGAAAAATTTTGGCATTTAAATTTTTTGTCATAAAAGATATTTTAATTACTCCTTGCTTCCCATGTATAATAAACATTTAAACTTATTGTAGTTGGCTTGATTTTTTTACGATATTAGTTTATAATTAATTAAGCTGAACCAAGCAACAAATTAATTCCAAATATTTCTGTATCCGTAAAAAAATTGCTGCAATAAATCTGAACCGACTTTTCAGTATACCACATAAACGAATTCAACGAATTTTAAATAACTTATAAGCTTGTCAATATTTTTTTAACGAAAAAGGGCTATAATTAGAAAATCCATTAGAATTGACTTAAGCCTGTTTCAGCTTAAAACGGGCTCTCTCCTGTAATCCTGCATAACTAATGATGAGTAAATTTGAATGGATTCATTTATTATTAATAATTTTAAAAAAACTGTTCCTGCTAAATTTTATAAAGGATACAGATAAACTAATCACGATAGTATTTACATGAGAAAATACACTTACCATTTACATAGTAAATCATTTCTTTCCTTTTATGCATATTTAGAAAAATAATTTATATATACATCAGCACATTTTAGTGATAAAAGTCTATAATATAGACAGAAACATGATATAGGCAGCAAATTTAAAGTTAATTCGTTTCAAATTTATCTAAATGCATGTCAAATAAATAATTGAAATTAACTGTTAACAGAAAGCTGACGAAAATAAATATGCATATGAAAGATTTTTTTTTTACAAAACAACTTCTATTTATGTGTTTGTACATAATTTTAATTCTAACTTTGAAAACTCGTTTCAAATCGGGAAAACGAAAGTAATTTATATTGTTTATCAAATTTAAAAAGATAAGATGAATTTTTGCGCACTATTAACAATTTTAAAATTTAAATATCCATGTATATTTAGTATAATCAAACAATCTATATTTACATCTTTCATAACAAATGATTTTAAAAATCTATTTTTCTTTACAAATTTATAATAAATTGATAAAATTTTCTAATACATAGTTGAAGATTGAAAGCCTAAAATTGAATTTCAGATTTTTTGGCATTCAGATGCAAAGAATGTAAAATTAATATTAATCTTCAAACAAAACTAATTCTACAATAGATTATTAAATCACTTTTAAAATATTTTTAATAATTTTTTTCTTAGATAGAAATTATTCAAAATACGATAAATATGTTGTTCACTAATTTGGATTCTATTAAAAATATTCTAAAATTAGCATTAATTTTGTATTTGATCCAGAATAACCATTTTTTAAAAAAAATGACTTAACAGAAAGTTTATTAACACAAAACAACTTAAAGCAGTTGTAAAATTAGAATTAAATTAATTTAGGATGGCAAATTATCAAAATTAAAAAGCAATTCATTAACTATTTTTTATCAGCACAAAGCATTTCTTTTCCTTGCAGCTGTTCACAAGTTATACTTTTGTGTAAAGAAAAATAAATAGGATAAAATAAATGAAATCCATTCTACGTTGAATATGACATGGATATAAAGAAGTGAACAAAATTTAAATAAACTAATTAAAAGGAAATATTAAACCAAAATAACTTAAAATGAAATTCTGAAAATGAATTTTAAAAAATAACATAACGTTTGCTTATTTATTTATC
>JAOUZG010044845.1:7555306-7572828 GCA_026289955.1 Argiope argentata
TTACTTTAATATCATACAAGGACAAAATTGAAATAAAGAATTGAAACTAAAGAAATATTTTTTTTACGTGACACTGAATTTAAAATTTTTGTTTCAATTAGTAAAGTTAGGATAAAAGTAGTAAAAAATAAGCTATACGATTCTTGATATGCCAAGATTGTCATTAAAGATGAAATAATGATTAAATTTAAAATACTGGACTAAATTCTTCGCGCATTACTTTAAAAAATTCGTAATCTGAATAATTTTAATTACTTTGATTTAAAGTAATACAACAGAAAACTTTAAATTGAGATTAAATTGTAGGTTTATAATTATGGAAAAAATAGATTAATAAGAATTTTTTTCTTATAAATCAAGCAAAATAATAAATAAAAAGCTTTAATGAACTTTTAAGTAACTTTAAATAGATTAATAGTGCTCAAGAAACTTAGATGTGTTAAATATTTTTCTCCTTATACCGACAAACCCTTTGTAACAATAAACAATTCTGACTAATATTTAAGATAAAAATCAAATGTACAATTATTTTTTTTATTTATCTACATTTATTAAATAATCATAAATATATATGATATATTCAATTCCATAATTTTAGCTAAATTATCATACTATATTCAATTTTAGATAAATTGGAATGATATGTTCAGTTTTAGCTAAACAACAGAGTAATGAAATAAAGAACTATTTAAAGAAACCCAAGCGAGTAGATTTTTATTTGTCCTTGTCAGCAAGAAAAGTTTTATAGCGTTACAAAAAAAATGAGCGAATTAAATGTTATTAACAATATTTGAAAGTTTATTAAAAAATATATGATTTTTTATTTCACCTTTTATAGAAAAAAAAGGATAGATTTAAATTTGATATTATAATATATCTACTAATAAAGATTTTGCATTGAAAATCGTTGTAAATGTAAACATATTTTAACTTCTATCCCTCCTTAAGGAAATAATGTTTTCTTCATATTTTTAAAAATATAAATAAGATTTTGCTTTCTTCTTTAAATGATATAAGTTCTATTCATGTTGTGTATCTTTCAAACTTCCAAGATAACAACTAAAAGTACACATTTAAAAAACCCTTATTAAAAATTTAATTGAACTGTAATGTTTATTTTTTTTAAGATTTGCCCTCATAAAGTACAATTCAAACAAAATTAAAATTTAATTACATTAATTGACATGAATTATGAAAATATGAAAATAATTAACTCTTCTCATTTCTGCAAAATTCTACAGATTAAAAAAATTCAAATCTCTATAACAAGGTGATTTTTTTTGAAAAAATTGTGTCATTAAAATTATGAAATAATAAAATGTCCGAATTCATTTCAATTTCAAAAAAATTGGGTAAATCTATCTTCAAGAAGTTAATATAATGAAATCTAATGAAAATAAATACCTTGAAATGAAACAGTTTGTATTATTTTTATGATCATATCTAAATGAATTTTATTAAATAGTTGATTCTACCATCGTGTAAAAGCAAAATAGATTCCGATAATGAAATTGTCAGAGTATATACATAATCAAAAAATTAAAAAAATGATTCCCATAATTTTTTACACATTAAAATATTTTTAGAAATATGATGAAGTAAGAAACATTCCTTCAGCTGAACGGAAACTTTTTTGACATATTGGAGGGTTTCTTAAAAAAATTGAACTCTTCATGAAAACCGGATTAAAATACGCATCACTTAATTTTACACACATTACTTTTTTTTTAGTTTCATGACACTTAAACTAAAAATAAAACTATGTGTTAAAATAATCGTAAGATATCATTTTCGAAAGGCACTCTTTTTTTCGAGTAGACCACCACTATTAAAACATCGTTAAGAAGCACCGAAGGTCAAGTATCAAAAAACCCTCTTCGTATCCAATATAAACGCCAGAAACAAACAGCTACTTTTCTTGTCAGAGTAACGAATAACAAAGGGTTTGTTTGCATGCCGTGCTAACTAATTTCTTGCCCCATCTACATGGTTGTAATCACGTGGGATAGCCATCCATCATTTTAGGTGACACCCCCAAAGGATGTCTGCTGACGGGCAATCATTCAAACTCTTGTTAAGCGACGAATAGAGGATTTCTTTTGGAAGCACTTCCGAGCGGAAAATTGGATTTCTTTATGGAGAAATCATATTTATTTGGGACGTAATAGCTGTTATGAATGACTGACTGTTTTATTCAGTGCTGTAGAAAACGAACTTTAAATTTTCTACAAATAACAAGCTGTATATTTCATAACTTGTTTGGATATGCATATCATAAATACTCTAACAAATGAGTAATTATTGTTTTGTGAGTTTTCTTCCCAGATGTTTCTTTATGTTCAGAAGAAATAACTAGCAAATTTTAAATGTCAGTAGCAGTTCGTGCTTGATAGAAAGCAATTCCAATTGAAAGAGTGTGGGACAAATGAAGGTCGTGGTATGAACCCGCGATACTAGGGTCAGTAGCCGAGTAACATAACCACCATACTAAAAGTATTCTCCAGTATCGTAGACGCTATGTGGCTTATGAGGCCAGCGCCTCAATATTCTTCCACCAGTGCGAAAGCGCCGAGAGGAATGATTTTATAGCACCAAGAGTTATTGTGAGCGTGTGAGTCTTTGATGCGTCAAGTGAGTTTGACGGCTTTGTTTTGCTTGCTGCATCAAACGAGTAACGGCTTTGTTTTGCTTGCTACGTCAAGTGTTTGACGGCGTTGTTTGCTTGCGTTATCAATGTCACCAACGAAGCAGATGACGGTCGAGGCTAGAATCCGCGAGACTAGGGCCAGTAGTAGAGTAACATAACCACAATACTAAAAGTATACTCCAGTATCGTAGACGCTATGTGGCTTATGAAGCTAGCGCCACAAAAGAAAGGTCAACCTGATAATAGAATGCTATTCTGAATATTGTTTAGAATCAAAAAATTAAGATATTAATATAAATTGCTATACAAATTACTAATATTTAATACTAATAAATATTTAATATCATCAAATATTAAAATAAAATGTATACTATTTAAATATTCATACCATTTAAATATTTTATGAGAATTATTTTTGATGTGGACCACTTATTTCTGAAAGATTTATTTAATTATATACCAGGTGATTCAAAAGTCCATTAACATTTGAAAATTCAATAATGTAGTATTGCAGGTCAAGAGGTGAAAATTGATACACATGCATGAAACAACATAAAATTTTTATTGAAATTAAAGCGGTTCAAAAAATAGTCAACAGATGACCCTTCATATGATTACAAAAGCAATAATTAGCATAAAAATTGATTTTTAATAAAAACTATGTTCTTCATATCAGATGCTCAACATGTCAGCTGTCATTCACCAACTATACCTGCATTCGAGTTCCAATGTTTCCAACATCTCTATCTAGCATATATGTAGGTGTGGTAAAATATTGGCGTCGGATGTCATTTAACATCTTTAAAAAGGTCGGGTGATTCTAATAGATTTACGGCTTTAGGTATCCTACAACCAATAATCGCACGGTTGAAGCTCTGGATATATGGGAGACTAAGCATGAGGGAAATGTTGGTCAGCATGAGATCCTCACCAAACGATATGCTCATGGAATCAATATGAGATGGAGCGTCATCTTGCATGAATGTCTTACCAAGCTAGAGATGATACGATTCTATAACATGTCGTATTTCGAACCAATCATCCTCACAGTTTAAAAAGCAGAATCGTTCGAAGTAAAAGGTCAGATCAAGATATATTTGATAAGCCCACACACCTTTCCGTCATGCAGAGGGGTTTTCATGGTAGTTCTGGTATTTTCAGTAAACAAAACTCTGCAGTTGAGATAGTTGCTGAAATTTGCATGCTGAAATTTGTGTCTTCAGTCCACAACAAGTTAGATAACCAGTCATCATCTTTCCCACTTTTTGTATTTTTTTTTGTTTCTATAAAGCCTTATGTCCTTTCAAGCTTGTGTGTCAACTTTTATCTCCCTGTGTTCATTATTTCGTGAATTATATAATGTTCAGATAATAACGGACTTTTGAATCTCCCTGTAAATTACCGATCCCCTTAGAGCTGCATGAAAGTTATTTCGGATAGACCTTTAAATGTTAGTTCCTATTCAGATAACGAAGAAGTCCAGATCGGATACCCTTCTCTAAACAGAAGTGATTCCAGCTGGAGTATATATTGCCTATTTTTGAATTTCTAAGCTTGTATAAATGGCAGATCCTCTATAGAATATGGTCTTTATCACTATGATCTGATGTTTAGGTATCAAAATTAGAAAATTTGGCTATAGCCACCAACGTTTTTTTCCAATAATCATATGAGGAAATCAAAAATAAAGGATACTTCTATACGAAGGTATCAAAGCCCCCATCCGAATATTTAGACTTTCAAACAAAGTATTTGATTCCTACTAATAAAAACAAACTTGGCGACATTTTTTGGGGAGATATTTCGAAACCATCGTGGAAGTCAAATTTCTCCTGAAAACTGAATGGAAACAATTGCTTATAAAAAAAGTCAAAAAAAATCAGTATATTACAAAAACTGATTTTGATATTGGTACAGATTCTGATTATAAGAAAGGAAATATGAGTTGATATATAACGAATATATATAATACATAAAACGTTGGAGTCTATGCTATATGTCCAGAAACCTTTGAATGTCTATCAGTCATTAATTTTGTATTGGAAATACAAATAGCATAAGTGAATGCAGAACTAGAAAGTGCTAATATGTCCAACAAAGAGATCAAGAATTTCTGGATATTTATATAAAACAGTTTTCTTACATGCCCTGGTTAATATGAACGATATAATTTGAAATATAAAAAATTTAAGTAAAAAATTAATAGATAGTTTGAATTTTGAAGCAAAAGTATTTTAATGAAGCACATGTTGAATTATAACTTATTAACAAAAATCTAAAATGTTTTGAGAAAAAATTAAAATTATGGAGTATTAAATGCTTAATTTTAAAAGAAAAAAGACGAGATATCTTCTTTAAAATTCCTTTTTTTAGTTTATCTAAAACTCCTGAGAATATTTTATTTCCAATATTAGAGAATATTATATAAAACTATTTTCTTAGAGATTAATTCACATTAATAATTTTTATTATGTATTCACATTAATTACATTTATTTCAAATGCATTAATTATTAAATTAATTCATTCATCATTACAGACGCTGTTTTGGTACACTTTGAACATGTTATAATGATTCAAATTATAAAGTTGATTATTAAAGAAAATTAGTTAAATATGAATTAAGATGCTTTCATATAAATTCGTTGAGAAATGTTTCTTGTTTGAGTAACATTTTGAATAAATATTTACTTGTTTTAGGATTTTTATTTTTTCTGTATTTTTCATATATTTTCGTATAGTTATCTAATTAATTCGTATAATTATCTAATATTAATTATCTAAACAACCGCCAATTTTTTCAAATAATGTTTTGTTCATGTAAAATAAGAAAACGCTCAACCTTCAATAATAACTGAAAATCTGAATAGAGATTTTATTTATATATTTTATCCTCACTATATGGAAAATTAATTTGTAGATGAGAAGCAATTATTCAATTAAAATAATTATGTAGGATAGAATAGATCATATCAATAGAATAATATTAGAATAGGTTTGGACCGCTTCAAAATAATGGCTAGTTCAATTTAGCTCCTCAGGACTGTCAATCGTATACCTTAAATAACCAGGCAGGACGAGGATAACTACATTAAGATTGTATACGTAGTATACATGCATATAAAAAAAGTGAGAAATAGAAATTCAGTTTGATTATTGAATTCAAAATTTAAGTATTATACATAATAAAATATCATGAAGGTTTACTTGATATATGATTTAAACTTTCATAGAAAAAATACAATAAACAGTTGCAAAACAAAGATGCAACATATATGCTTAAGTATATTTTTACATTTATTTTAACAACATAACAAATAATGCAAAAGTGAAGGAATTCATTGAAGCCAGCTAAAGCCTGAAGGTGATATTTAATGCTAGATTGTTACCTATTCGTCCTAGCGTTAATCGAACCAACAGCTGTTTCCACGGTAGCAATAAAATAAGGCCAATTACACCAAAGTTAAGGTGGAAAAAAATATTGATTCGACCATTCTTCCACCCAATAAAACTTCAAGATCCTAAACATGTGCTGGAACTAGCAGAACAATAAATCAAATACGTCCGTAAAGAAAATAAATGCTGAGAGAGATTACAGAATATTTTTGAAATTTCACTGCGTATTATACTTTAAGTTCCCAGAAATGATTTATACAACCATTTCTCTTCATAATAATCATGAAATATTTGAAGAAATAAAATATCTTTCTGAAAGCCGATACTAATGATGATTGATGGTAATACGGAATAAAACAACAAAATAACTGAAAGAATGAACATAAAAAGATTCATACCCTATTATATTTATATAATAAGGTAAGGTACCTTATTATGATAAACGTTCCAGAAGAAATGAAGAATAAATCTTTAGTCATGCTTGCTTTAGTTCATATTGACCGGCTTGAGCTAGAATTTAATTCATCGAGATAATTAGTTGTTGGAAATTACAATTAAATATTTCGAATTATTTTGTCTTATGGGCGCTCACCGACAATATATTTTTAAACCTTATATTTTGATAGATATATGGGTTATATTATTTTTAGAAGTCTTACAATGCTTAATTCATTCTGCAATGTAATTTCCTTTATATTACATTATATTATATTATATTATATTATATTATATTATATATATATATATATATATATCCAATTCATTATTAGAAAGACTAAATATTTTAAAAAATGGGTAAACATTAAGAATTTTAAATATTGCTTGATTTTGAAAATAAACCTGAGTTGCAAGTGTTGCAACATTTATTAATTTGTTGTATTTACAATTATGGAATTAATTTGTTACATTGATTGATTAAATTCATACCTTATACAGAAATCACTGAACATGGAAAATTAAGCTGTCTTATCTTGTATCATATCTTGATCAACGAGTTGGGGAAAAAAACTAAAATCCAATATTAGTAATATCCACGACTGCAATTTCAGGTTCAACAAACAACGAAATTCATTTTTTTTCAAAATGTACATTAAAAATTTTAAATATCGATCAAAATAGAAAAACTTTTACAAAATAATTGGTACTGTATATAAGATAGCTTTTTGAATTTTATGATGATTTAATTACCTTCTCTGTAATATTTTAAGATGTTATTCTGGTAAACTTGGAAAGTTCTCCTAAATTTTGATTACAAACATTTATAAATAAAATTTTCCACAATTGACCATTCTCATTATCCTAGGTATATAGTTGAAAATTTGGATGTTCTGGGTTAATAAATATAAACTATTTTGTACAGCAACAACATGCGTTAATAAGCATTCATCATTATAAATAGAAGAGAAATTTTACATTCAAATGGCACAAGTTGAACGCTTTGAAGTAGACTGCAGAGTCGTAGCTGAAATCATATAGAAAACACATGCTGAATTTTCAATTTTGTTTTTATTCCATCTAGAGAGGCAGCGTAGCAGAACAGCCGAAAGTTTACAAGGCAGAAAAAAACTTTAAAAAAACATAAAAAAGGGACAAAACATTTATCTCTGGTCTTATATACTATTACATTCCCATAAGCCATATATGTGTAGATTTCCAGAGAGGAATTCTTATACGTTTCGACCTTATGTTGACCTTTAGACAAGAGAAATGCTAGAATTATTCAGAAAAAAAATCGATTCACATCAGTGATTTATTATCCATCCAATTCGCACGTCATCAATGACACATTATAATACTTCATTTGATTTATTAAACAGAAAAATTGGAATGGATCAGGAAATGATAGAACACTGTAGAATGAAGCTTCTATGGACTAAATTAATACAAAAAGTGAGAAGTTAATAATATTTGAAATTAAGAGTTTAGAATATCATTATATATAATATTCATATAATTGATTAAAACATATCCATATATATTTGTAGAAATAAATTTTAACGCAATAAACAAAATAAATATTTAACATGTATTAGATTAAGCCCAAATAAATTTTTTCCAATTATGTACATATGAGATTTACTAGAAAATATTAAATTGTGTTAGCTTTTCTCTGCAAACGAAGGAACAGTTTAATAATGTTTAATTATTTACTTTTATTAGTTTGATATTACTTTAGAAAATTAAATAATTTCTTGAATAAATGTATTTTCCAATATATATTGATTAATAAAAATTCTGGGATTAGAAACTAAAAAAAACATATTCTATTTAATGATCATCTTCTAATGCTTTCTAAGAAAGTGATTAAAAAGAATTTATATTTTTTATTATATATTACAGAAAATTGCGCTTGCTTTTAGGGGATAACAAGATCTAACTAAAAATAAAGATTTCCAAATTATGAAATATATTTTTATTATCTTATCTATTTAAAGAAGAAATTATGGATTAAAAAATGTTATGAATACATTTCAATAAAAATGAAACCGATTAATTCCTTTAGTTTAATTGATTTTTTTTTCTAAAACTCACAAAGTTTATTTTGATTAAAATGTATTTTTAGTGAAAATGGAAAGATATTCCTCATTTAAATATAAATCGAAAATAGGGTATTAAAATGGGGGTTTTTTTCCGAAAAAAATTATCCTCACATGGGATAATTTATTTTTAAAGAGATTCTAATATTAAAATGTTGTTTTAAGGAGGAAATCACATTTTTCTTTAATTTTTCTCTAGTTTGAAATGTGTAGAAAATATTTTTTTTTACTGCTACGGTTAATTATTATTTTCTTTCCATTATCATCTCGACTAAAGAAAACAAAAAAATCTCTCTTCGAATTTTTCATCGAGCATTTTTAACTATAGATGCTACACTTTAAATGATATTTTCATTTGATATTTTTAGATTATCTATATAGAAAATTTAATTTCAAAAAATTCTCTTCAAAATTTTAAATATTCTTTTTTAAAGGAAATACAGAAAAGAAGAAAATATCTCTATTAAACACTTTACATCGAACATTTACACAAATAAATGCCTCATTTAAAACGATGAATTAAATTGATGCTTTTAGATTATTTATATACAATATTTAACTTTGAAAATTTCTCCTTAAAATTTTATATATTTCTTTTTAAAGGAAATGAAAAAAGGAGGAAAATAAAATTAAAATTTCTTTGTTAAAGAACTTTTATATTAATGAACAAATTCATTAATTATATTACTACAAGAATTTATAAAATAAAGACGTTCTTCCTACATCATTTTGTAAAAATAATTGAAACTTCTATAGCAAAAGTTTCAATTTAGGAAATATTTTTAAGCAATTTTTCACGAATATCGGTATCGAATTATCACTCTCATCTTGATATAATTGACATTTGAAAAGTTTCACAATTTTGTAGATAGAAAAACAATTTTAATATTAAAACGAATAAAATTAACAGATAATTTTCGTAAAAATTTTATTCTAGATCTGTATCATCACATGAAACAAACTTTTGGAAAAAAAAATTATCTCAAAATATCATAACATTTGTAAATATCATAACATTATCATCATAACATTAATCATTAATTATGATATTCAATAACATAAAATATCATAACATTATCATCTATACTTAAAATTTTGTGAAAAGTTTTAAAGGGTAAAAGATCTACTTTTTATATGTATGTTATGTCGAATGTGCTTAATCTGTTCTTTATGAATAAATTTTCATTTTTTCCGTAAAAATCCCATTAAATATTAATAATAATATCCGATAATAACTACACTAAAATAAAGATGGGATAGAGCGCGTGAGTGTTTGTGTGGGGAGGGGGGGTGCTACAGTCTAGACAGTTTGATCTACAAATATTAATTTGTCACGTATATACCCTGGAGGGTTGGAGTGAAGGATATTTGTTTGAAATATTAATAAGAGTTTTAAACAATCTTATGATTTTTCTATGATAAATTTTGGAAATTGTCTTTTTAATGATATCTATTTAATAGACATGCAAATTTTTCATAAAAAATTTAAAAAAAGAATTAATATTTCTTTTGCTTATTTTTAACAATATAGCGTCTCGCTGCTTTGGAATTATAAATATTTTAATTGCTTCATTAAATATTTGGTCACAATTTTTTCTTCTATTGTTGAAAACAAAAAAAAATATCCAGTTTAATATTTATGATTTTACAATTAAAGAGGATGGATGAACTAGATGTTTACATTTTTAAAAGTGTATGGATGTTATTTTACAAACCCCATTAGAAAAATTGAAATCCATACATAGTATAAAATGAAGTTTCCTGAAAGCGTCTGTATGTTGGAACCACAATAACTCGAGAAATAGTTGATGGATGTTGGAGAAATTTACACTATTTTGCAGAGCATTTATTGTGGAAAGTTTTAATACATTAAAATTATATCAAAATAAAAAAGAAAGTTATATATTTGCGATTTTAACTTATCCGCACATGCACGAAAACCTCAAACTGCGCATGTGCAATAGCAACAGCTGTGGTATGCATATAAGTTACATTTTTATGTTTACGTCTAATTTTAAACAGCGATTGAAATCTCATTATACCAAAAAGAAGGAAATTCAACCTCAAAGTGGTCACATGTGTTTTGTGTACGGATATATCATATTTTTACCTTTGTAACAGTCTATATATTTCTGAATGTGTGATATAAAAATTATTTTAAAACTATTTTTGATAATTTCTAAATATATTTATTGCTTGTTTGATATTGCGTAACATACCCATGTCATATAGGGTGGAGGCTAGATTTAAGTTTAAAGGTAATTTTTCTACTTGGATGCTATGCTACCGGAACACCATGCGGTTACTGATAGTTTACAATAAATAAAATTTGTAACAATTAAATTATCACTTCTATAATATTACACTATTTAATAACATCGTGGGTATATCTACATGACTTATCTGAAACCAAATCAATCAATTTTCTCAAGAACCAGCTGGTTAAATAAGGCGAATAGTTATTACTAATAAATGCCCAATGTGATAAATTAATAAATCAGTTTTATGAGCTATTCATAATAATAACCGATTAACGGCAGTCATAATGATGTATATATAGGAGGTTGAAAATACCATTTATTAAGCTGATGATTGAATGTTGAACTATCTAAGTTCATAATCTTAATCACAATGAAGATGTGATGTGTGTGAACGAAGCCTTTCATCTAGATTAAGGTTTATTCAGGTTACTCCGTGGGGAATTTGGAGAATATAGAAGAAGGTTCAAGCATGACCTTCATTATATGACCTTGGAAAGATAGCTGTTGACGGATTTCAAAAAGGATTTTAGTCTTTATCAGTTAAAATTTGCTTCATATATAAATATCTCTGTAGAAACTAAATGTAATTTGATGTTTTAAAGGAAAAGATTTGTGAGATTCATATTGTGAATTAAGAAATTTTGAATGATTTTCAAAGTTTTCTCTCATAGATATATCTACTATCATTTAGAATAGCTTATCTAATTTGTGAAGTATAATATCATTATTTTCTATCTGGTTATTGACTTCTTTCATTAGCTGATCATTAGTTTTGAACTAAATCATTATTTCTACTTTTTATTTGGTTTTTGAAAAACAAGAAAGATTTAATTTTTTTCCTTTTTCAAAAAATTTAACGCGAGAAAAAGGCTGATAACAAATATATCGCAATGATTATTCAATTCTTTTCTGATTTTCTATAGCGCTCATTGTACAATTATTCACCAATGCAAAAAATTGAATACTGTCATTTAATTAAAATTTCTCATTCCATACAGTTTCTATCTACAGATAAAATTAACATTAAATTTATCTCATTTCAGTCTCCTTTATTGAAGTAAGAACAAAGTTTCTTATAAATTCAAAAAAAATTATTATTGGGTAGACATTTTAAGAACCATGGGACTTTTTTCTACTATGGAAATGCGTTTAAATTATTTCGTATTATTTTCAAATCTAAAATATGTATATTTCTTTTTTTTTCTTTTCTTTTTTTGACAATAATATTAACTACCATTATACAAATATTAGGTATGGCTTGATACAAATGTTTTTCGCTAGATATTGGTTGCATATCTTATTAGAAGATTAATATTAGGATATATTCGAATATTAGACATTTTGTTAAATGTTGAAAATGTAAGTGAATAAGGTATATTTGATAATAAAACTCAAGTGGTCTTTTTTTATCGAAATAAAATAAATATATATTTCAACTAACAAAAATTATTATTATAGATTAATTGAGTTAGAGAAATATCTTATTTATCTTTATGTCTAAATATAATACAGAAAACTATATGAGTATATGTAAGTCGAATGTTAGTGCTGAGTAAACTGAAATTTAAAGCCATCAAATATGGCACATATATGCCTTGGATAATGAGAATATGCCCTTAAATTTAATAAATTGAAATTTTGATGAAAGTTTAAGTTAAGCAAAATGTTAGAGTTTTCCACCACGACTTCATATATATGTAAATAATATCTATAATATATAATATTTATTTATCTCTCTTTGCATATGCCTATACAAAGCTCTGTGTATGTCTATATATGCATCTAACCTATACAAAGAGAGATTATTGATATATGTACAAATATTTGAACTAACTTTTTTTATCTTCATACGCATTTTTCTAATAAAATAAATTTAATCAAAATATGAAAAAAAAAACTCTTTTGGGGCTAAACACATTCGAAAAGAGTTTGTAGTTCTTTTTCTACAACTGCTGTCAACTGAATGATTCCGCATTTAGCATTTTAAAAAAAGACATCAGCATTTGGTTCGTATGGTTGGTAAACATTTCAATTTCTTTGCTGAATATATATAGTTTTTTAGTTGACTCAGCTTCAGAACTTATTATGGTGGGAACATTCTTCATCTTCCTCTCACTCTTTCGCAGATGTTTATTCAACTTTCTTTGAACAATTTCATTTGCATGCACAGAATGCCATAGTTCGCTTCTTAATATGCGGAAATGTGTTTGTCTTCAACTGCCATGTCCAGATATAAATCGGAATTTATAAATCAGTTTAAAAAATCATTTTACAGTGCACAAGATATATCAAATTGAAAAATAAAAATGTATTTTTTATTCAGAAAAATATTGGATGGATGATCCCATTTTGATTGAAATGTCAATGCCTCTAAATGTTATAGTATAAAACGTAAAAGCTACTATTGTAATTTCTCAGGTATTCTATTTTTGAATTATATTTTAAGAAGAGTATTTTAAATTTCAAATTAGGGAATACAATAAAAAAGCTGATTTATTTATAAATAGATTTTGGATAGATTATCAAAGGGCAGAAATAGTATTCAGTACTATTTTATTATTATTACTATCACTATTCTCACTTTCTGCCAGCAATACAGGATCATCAAATTCTTCATACGTCATTATTTGAAGGGTATTATCGATTAATTATGGGACTTTTCCAATATTTAAAAATAGTTCACTGCAAAATCGCTGTTAAAATTAACAACATTTCATTAACTTCATTTTTAATTTAAAAAAACTACTGCCTAAAGCTTTTAATAAAGAAAAGCTACAACAACTTATAAATGAAATTTTATCGTTTAACAAGTTGCAGAGAATCAATTAAATTCCCATGTATCAAATCTGTGCTCGCCAAGAGATTACTGTATGCTTACTTTAAATTGAAATTTCAAATTGCCTCCGCAAAGACATTTGAAGCGGACTAAATTTTATCATTTCTAGATATATGAAGCACAATTAACACTTAAAACAAAAGAGTAAGAAGTTGATAGTGATTAGTTACTACCAATTGGGTTTTTAATTAATACTAATTCAGTTATTTTACAAATATCTCGTAAACTTTGGAAACCTTTAAAAAGTTATTTTTTAAATAAATTTTCAGTTATAATTTTTTTTTATTCTCTAATAAGATGACACCTTCTATTTTAGGAATACTTTCTTATTTTGTTTCAAATGGAAAGCCATTGAATACATGAATTATCTATCCATGCGAAGTAATTTTCATATTTAATTATAATGGTTTATTTTTAGCTTACAGCTATCAAAACTCAATAAATCGATGCACGTACGGCATAGGGGCGAAACTGTTAAGTGGTTAATAAAGAATTATTCTGCTTATTATCTGATTGATTTACTTGAGAAATATGGAAGTGATATTATACCATATTTTATATATTATATCAGTTTGAAATAAATTACAATGCATTTAATTTGTAGAGACAATGCAATATCAAATAATAACAATCAGAACAAAGAAGCAACAAACAGATTTAATTGTGACAGATAACAAACATATTTGTTGTCTCTCACAATCTAAACTTTAAAAATGCTTTGTTTAGGAAAAGGAAATTATAAACATCGTATAACACATAATTAAAATTAAATGTAGCCACTATGGATCAGCTAATTGCCAAATAATGGTTAATTAATAATAAATTAACAACATTTTAAAATTCTTAATAAGCAAACTTAAATTTTTTTTAACCAAATTCCATTGTTTTATGGTTATTTGAAGTAAAAAAGAAACTTAAGGAGGGAAATTATTCAAAAATCGACGCGTCTCCAGATTAATTCTTCAAGACTCTGTTTTTTACATACGGTGCATTGCGGGAAATTTGTCGGCATTTACAAAAGAATTCTGTCGGCATTTACTGAAAAGAATATTCTCAAGAATGCTAATTCTCCCATTTAAAACTTCTGAATAAATACACGGAATCAAAATCAAAAAGTTGTTGAAAGAAGTTATTTTGTAGAAGAAAATTATCTTAATAATGATACATGGCATATGGTTAGCATTTATCTAAACAGAATATTATTACGAAAAATCTCACAAGAAAGATGGAAGATGCAGATTTTATTGTCCAGGAAAACGCGTATCAAATGTAAACGACATACGCTATAAATACTCAGCAAAATAACTCTATTTAATCCCCTAATTTTGGATAACAGCAAAGCTATATAACGCATGTCAAAAAGAAAAGATGCTCTCTCAAGCTAAGCAAACTAATGTAGCTCGTTATCCGAACTGATCTCCTTTCTTCTCCTTAAGCCACGCCTTTAAATAGCGTCCTACTAATATGGGCGGGACAAATGCAGAAACAGCATGCTCGTTCCGGACAAATTAAGGCACTTCTCCAACATTCTCTAGGAGCAAATCTTTATTTTTCAGCTTCGACTACATATTTTTAGCTTGTAATAAAAACCTTTAGCGACCTCATTATGTCGCCAACACAACTTCATCGCCAAATTAGTCCAATATGGCGATATTCCTTTGGAAATCCTCTTAGAAATGTTTTTTCTCGCTGACGCGTGATTCCATTACAACTTTCATATAATTAACAAGTATTTACAAAAAAAATCATAAATATTAACAATATTTACATCTAATTTACACAAAATTCATAATAATATACCTGAAGGAAGACAAATAGAATAAATCCATAGAGGGGATTAACCAAATATTAAGGATACAACGAATCAATTATTTCGTAATAGCGATGCACATTAAGCTCAAAATCAAATTTCATTTCCAAGTTTATAAAAATGTTTGCTAACTGACGTTAGAAAAGTCGTTGTTTTAAGATTCATGGATAAGTGCAGCTTAGATTCTAACGAGAGCTTAGAAAGAGTATATTTAAACTCGTGACACTTTTCTTTCTTCATAATTTAAATAGGCAACACCTTTCGGTCTGGAAATATGCAATGTAAATTATTCAATTAAAAATCCATAAAAGACTTGAGGTGCTTATGAATTATGTGCAATTTTTATACCATATTATAGCGTCTTTGAATGATTTAATTTCGCCTTATAATGTTGAGAAAGATAATTTAATGCCCTATAGCACTCGTGCATGAAGATTAAGAGGTTAATTCATAGATAGGATTCGATCAATCTTATTAAATATTTGAACGATAAAAAATCATTTAAAAACTAGAATCCACTTATGAAAAATTAATCGATCTAGGGTTGATGTTTGAAACTGTTTTGCTGATACATGACTACATACTTAATACAGAATCGATGTATTGTGAAGGGATAGGGAAAAAAATGTGTAACATCTTCTCATTTGTAAATCAGTCTTTATTAATTTATTAGACATACTATGTAAAAAAAGAAATATTCGTGTAAAAAAAAAGATACTTACAGCGCTTTCCTTTAATGGAATTTTTCCGAAATATTGAACCTCTCTAAGTTTTTCAAGAGAATAGAGAATTTTTCCTATAATTCCAATCTGAAAATTAGAGAAAAATATTGTTTAAAATACGTTTTAATATACTGGCTTAAATATAAAAAGACATTGAAATTTACAGTACTATTAAAGTTTGCATATTTAGGCAATTCAATCGATAATCATATAATAAGTCATTATTATCAGATAAAATAAAAAAAAATTTATCAGATAAAACGATAAGATTTAATTACCAGATAAATCGATAAAAATGACATTGTTGATAACAATAAAGGGAAAGTATTTCTGTAAGACAATTGAAATTACTATTAGTACTGTATCGTTGGGGACAATGTATTCAATAAACTATTACTGTATTATAAATCACATAGGCACTTAAAAAAGTTATAAATAGATGAACAATAAAACTGAATTTTTTAAAATTTATGATTGAAATATTACAATTAAAAAAATTAATTTGGCTACTTCTCTATGTAAGTGTCTTTTATTTCTTTACGATAATGCATCTTTTTGTTTATAATTTTACAATCCATTTTGTTTTCTGGCGAATAGTTTATAAAAAAAATTCTAAATCGACAATGACAATAACGTAACTTTTTATGCAACTTTCGACATGTTGCATTTGCATAATACCCCACTGCACATAAACTCACAATGCTTAAATCTTTCTCCTCGTGTTTCCAGTCGTTGTTCCCCCAAAAAATGCATTTTTATACATTGATTCCGTTACAACTTGCAATACGCATTTTAATTCTGGCTTTGATTCCAGCACATTAGGTTTGTTACTATCCGGAAACATATTTACTTACTTCAACTCTAGAAAGAAAATGTATTAGATGTATGCTTGTTCAAAAGAAAATCCGATTTTCAGGTAATTGAAGAGAGTAGAATCGCATTTCATGAAAGAATATTTCCATTTTTCTATAAAATGCAGACAGCTCTAGATAAGTTTCTTTCATTTCGGTCAGTAAACAAGATGTATTCTGAAAAGGAATATTTTGCCATAAAAGAAAAGAGGAAAGATTTGTCCTTCGTCTACAACTATTTGTCTTGAACTTTATGGACTACAATTTTTCAAAGGATGTTAAGTGCAGGTCTTCAACCTTTGTCTCTTTTTGGTCTCTCTTTGTCTGTTTTTGTCAGACAAAAAGATCAAAAGAACTGTATTTGCATTTTTTTTTCTTTGAAAAAATTACACTAAAGAAGAATAAGGATTAGATAATATTTACTTCTTTTATATATATATATATATATATATATATATATATA
>JAOUZG010044845.1:7577962-7592230 GCA_026289955.1 Argiope argentata
AGTCTAATGAGGCGTCAGACAAATGTGAGGATTTATATAAAATGGTAAAAACCAATTTCTATTAAAAATTAAAAAAATGTTTTTCTCGGGATTTTTCCTGAATAGCATTCGCATGTCCCGCGATGAGGAATTAAAAAAAAGTCAATGATGAAAATTAAAAGAAAGACATTCAATAAAAAATATATTGAAGCGTCAAGATCACATGGCATTTCAAGCAGAAATGAGTTCGATCACCGGATAAAATTATTTGTGTAATAAACGAGTATGACCCATACGAAATCTAGTCAATTGGACATCGAGCTTACGCATTGGGAGACAAGGCCATGATTTAAGGATACAATACAATGCTATTTTACTACTTAGCTGTTAGCTTTTTTTTCCATATAAAAATCATTAGACTATTTATTAGATATCATTAGAGTCCTCATTATATGATAACTGAGACTAACTGCTTGTGTTTTCTATGCTTCTAAGCGCCGGCCTCCTGGCATAGGGGTAGCGTGCCTTTCCCGTGATCTGGGCGTCCGGGGGTTGAGTCTCGGTTTGGGCATGGGTATTTTTCTAGGTGTAAGATATGTGAATGTTCCCCCCTGTAAAAAGGGTCTGTGCAAGCTAATGTGATGAGTGAGTAGCAAAAGTCGTACTCTTGGCCCTAGTTGGCGTTGCTTCAAAACAAGAGACGATTATGAGGCTTAAATCGCCAACTACCTCAGCGAGTTGCCCATGGTAAGTGCCATAAGAAACAATAATGAGTATGTTTCTGTGCAGTGCTGTATATGAAGCAATGTATGGTAATGCATAGGAAGTTTTAAAAACTTGGTCAGTGTGAGTATTCACTCTAAGGCGGAAATGACGAAACTCTATGTTCTAAAAACGTGTGAATAATGCTTTTTTAGAATATTCTTTCGTCATTTCTGATGCTCTATTTCGTCATCTCTAAACCCCTATATAATTTCTGAAGAGTCATGCAGGGACCAGAAAATATCAGCCCGTCATTTCGTAGCGGCCTTTTCATGAAATATAAACTTTATCTATGATTTAAACTTTATGGTCTTTCTGAATTCAAAGAGATTAAATCTAAAAAAGGACCCTTTACTAACTTGCTATAATTGTAGCTGCCAAATTCAATAAGTAATAGTTGAAATATTTGACAAGTAACATTGAAGGAAAAAAAATCCCAATCTTTCTAAAAATTGAGGGAGACAATATGAATTTAAAAGAAAGAGTTTATTTCAAAAGAGAAAGGCATAGTTTCTGATTACCTAAATAAATGAAATTTTGTCTATGTTATTATTAACAGGATTGTAATGTTTCCAGAAATTCTTTACTAAATCTATGAAACATTCGGCTATCTATCGGTCTAATATTCATAATTTGTTAATGAGGTGAGGTTTAGAGACATGAAGCATATTATTAAGACACTAATTCCGAAGTTTTCAGGGATAAATAGAATGTTGATGGAAAAAATAGAATTTATTTCTTGAAAGTGGTTGGCATATGTCTTCTAAATTAGGTATTTAGAACTGAAATTTAATGTCATATTTAGAGTGACGATTTTTAAAGTGAGATTTATCAAAAATTTCAGTGTGCAGAAGTTTTCTACGAATATAATAAGATTTCATTTAGTTCACCTATATTTCCAACTTTAGAATTTCAAAATTTTGCATCAATCTAAGCAACTTGCCTTTTATAAAGAGAAGGAAATTATTTTTATTTGTTCACATTTATTTTATATTTGCTTCATTCCTGATCATCTTTATTACGCAAAAGAAGAATTTTTTCAAAAATTATTCTAAGGAATTTTATTTACTTTACTTTTCTCTAAAATTCAAGCTGTGTTCCAGATTTTTTTTAAGTTCAGAAGGCAACATTTCTAGGTCGACCGTCAAAGATTGGCTTGTATTAACCTGGAACCAACCCAAGAACCCAAAAGACCATCAAAACGCTGACATTCGAAGAATCCGTAAATAAGTGGAAGAAAGCTATTTTTATATCATCTGTGTACGACAAATCAAGTGAGAATCGTATTTGAAGGCTAAGAATATTTAAACGCTAAATATTTTCATCGCAAATCATGCAAGGTATTTTTGAAGATTTGTTTTAAATAGTTTTTTCCCTAGTTTTAAATAATTAGTGTTAATAATATTTCGTATTAAATATATTTTCCATTAAATCATAAAGAGTTTCCGAAGCCCTTGTTAAAAAAATTAATAATATTAATTCCCCAATAGGAGGGATCTCCTCGAAAAGCTCCCGAAAATTCTCAAATAAAAGTTATACCTGCCTAGAAATTACGGAACTTGAAAGAAATGCTGTAAATCCTAATTAGAAAGTATAGATCTTTGGCGTGACCATATTATTTTTACTCATCCTAGCGAATCAATATGTTGAACGTCTTTCAAACGAATGCATATTACCGAAATTTGGCTCAGAATTTATTTGTAATCACATGATAACATACCAATTTCCTTTATTTAAATCACTTCGTTTATAAGCTGTTGCTGTTACTTATAGCACTTGCCATGGACAAGCCCCGCTGATACATCAGCAGAATTTAAGCCGGAGATATACGTCTCTTGTTTCACAATAAGCACCATCTAGGGCCAAGAGAACGACTTAGCTACACACACGTCACAACCCCTTTTAGGGGGCGGATTTCATTCATGCATATTCATTCATACATCTCAGATCGTAATTTAGACCTGGAAGAGGGAACGATCACCCCTGGCCCAGTGCCCCCAGTGATATTACTCTCGATATGGAGGACTTTGCGGCCACGAACAGATTAAACGAGCGCCAATCGCCACACACTCGGGGATTCTTTTGGCCGGTGAGCTTCGAACCCGTAACCTAAGGAGTACGAGTCCAACGCTCTACCAACCATGCCATCCCGGCCCTTCGCTCATAAGTTATTGTATTTACACACATGCGAAAGCACATTCTGACAGGTGATCAACCCTCTAGAGATATTTGCTTCCCAATTTGGGATGAACTATACTTTAAAATGCTGAATTTGTATAACAGATGTTCGCTATCTAACTCCTGATGTTTTGTAGTTATGTGTTCATTTTTAATTGAATAAATGGAAAGTTAAACTTATTACGTATAGAATTTTCACTTTCAGTGGGACCCTTGCCACATCGTACTTGAAGGCAACGAGACAGCTGACGCTCTTGATGCAACGGCTACCACTGATGAAGTTGGTAATGTCCACACTCTCACGTATACAGCGATATCCTCAGTTGCAAAAGTGGAGACAAATAATCTTTGGCGTGTTCCTCCGAATAACTCCTGGTACTTTAGAGATTGTCCTGGAGGAGCCCTCCAGACCAGGGGCGATAGAAAACAAAGCGCAGCCCTCTCTCTATTCATCAGCGGACATATTAAAGATCTCACTTTTCACCTGGGACAAAGGTATTTCCCGAACTGTCATTGGTGTAAGAGCGCTCCAGCTTCTCCCACTCGCATTTTAAATTATCTAAATTTTACAAAACATGACATACTCAAAGACTCGGTTCTATTTATGGAGTTTTTGGAAATATTGGGTTTTATGGAGATGGTCTACTGATGGACCATCTGGGATTATTAACAACGACGTATAGATTTCATTTAAAATTTGATAGAAATCTTCAAATTCAAAGCACTTCAATGACTGCATTTTCAGACTTATAGAGATAATATCAAAAAAAAATGTTTCGAATACGTGGAAGTCTCACTATCTCGAAAACAATTTTTTTATTATTATTACAATACTTGCCTATACTGAATCTACAAAAAAGTAAAAAAAATGTGGGTAAAAACCACATATATCCTGTGAAAGGTTATATATTATATTTAAAAATTTATAAATTGCAAAGCTCGAGCCAAAATATTTGTTGTTGTTACTTATGGGACTTGCCAAGGACAAGCCCCCTGCTGATACAGCAGTGGATTTAAGCCGAAAGAAGCGTCTCTTGTTTTTGAAGTAGCGCCAACGAGGACCAAGAGTACGACTTAGCTACACACTCACCACATTTGCTTGCACATCCCCTTTTCACAGAAGGGCACAGTCACACATCTCACAGAAGAACAACCATGCCCAAACCGGGATTCGAATCCGAGACTCTTAGAACACGATGAAAACGCGCTACCTCTGTGCCAGGATGTCGGCCCAAAATATTTAATTTCTCAATAGCAGGAATATATCTTTTTTATTCCTATTTTTAAGTAGAAATGGTCATAAATAGATTAGAAAACTATATTACAGGCTTGAATAGGGAATTTTTTTCGGCGCCATTCGAAAGGAAATAAGTTAATCACTTGAAATATGCAAAAAATTCTTATCTGATATTGATCATTGAAAGTATCAATTTTCGAATTCTCATCAAATCAGAGCTTCTATTATAGCGCTTTAAAATAAAATTTAAGAAAATTTAAATGTTTGAAAAAAAATGTTCATAAAAATATTTTTTTTATTTTGTAAACACAAAAGTCATTTACTTTGGGCTATTTTTAAAAAATGAAATTATGGCTAAATACAGCATTTGGCATCTAAATTATAAAAGTAAACTTTTAATCAAAAATAATATATCAATAAGGAATACTTTTCATCTGCTATAATAAAACAATATATGAAATAACTTTTACGACATAAAAAAATCCCTTTACACACAAAGAAAAACAAACTTCTAATATTTCTAGCCATCGAAAACAAAAAAAAAAAGGTGACACATATCCAATTTTTAAATCAAAAGAGAATTTGAAGAATTTGTTGTGAATATAAATTCCCTAATATTCTCTTAGAAATCCACCATCGTATCCTTATATGCCACGCCATATTTTAAAAGAAATATATGGAAGAATTCTTTTATAAGATTAGCTACACACGTAATGGGAAATCCCAGATTCGAATTTTATGAAACCTCGAAATGCCAGCAACATCCCACCATTCAATCTCACGTGATTACGCGCTTGGAGCGTTTTTAGATGTGGATGCGAGGGATGGTGGAAAATCCAATATTTTAAGGTCTATATTTTCGGAAACTCCATTCCTAAAAGACTCGGGGGCATCTTGTGTATGGAATACCTATCAGATTGTTCGACTATTTGACAGGTGGAATGCTTGGGAGACCATCGTCATTATGGCCACCAGGGAGCCGAAAAAACTTTCGGGAGGTATTTTTCATTCTCGGGGAAACCATTTTTTGGCTTGAATTTGGTAAGAACTTCTCCGGTGAATGAAAAGCACAGAAAAATGATTTTGACAAAATAGTTTGGGAATTTCGCCGATGCCCTTGAAATACATGAAGCTATTTTTGATCCGATAGAAGTATAATGTGGGAATGTATATCAGTGTCATGGCGTATATTAAATAATTTTTTTTTTTTTTTGCTTTTTGTGTTTTGGCATTTCTGGTCAGTTACTGGTGCAAAATCTTGCATTTATCTTTGCTCTTACTGAATGCTAATTTTAATACTAAGCAGTTCACCAGAAAGAAAAAAATCAGTTAACAGAAAGAAAAGAAAAAAGATTAAAATGAAATCTGCTGTGCATATTCCAATGTATCATATCAGAATATTATTTCTTGAACGACTAAGCGCCACGTGCTCGTGCAAGTTAAATTATATTTTTATTCATTTTAATGGTTTCATCGAATGAGTCACTTTAGTACTTCAAACGATCCCAAATACTCGCATTAATTGTTAAAAAAATATCACATTTCCTATTTATTTCATTGCATATAATCGCGTGCTCAAAATGAAGTTTTTCGAGGTTTTATTTGCTGTAGCTTATTTTTTTAATCAGAGCTTTTGTAAATGGGTTGGCAATGCGTCATTAAAGGCTTATTTTTTTAAATTTCTCGTGCAAATAGTAACATTTTTATTTTTCACCTACGTATTTTTATTGACGCCAAAAACTTTATTCCAAAAACAACATTATGTTCAAACATGATATAAATCATATCCGGTTGTACATTAAAACCATACCGATGCTAATTTAAATGATATCGATCTCTCACATGATAAGAAGAAATTTTGAGTTATAATTTGAGTTAAAAAGTTTTAAAAGTATTGGAAAATTATTAAACTTTTCTAGAAAATGTTTAAAACAATAAAAAAATAACGATACATTTTTTCTAAATTCATTAGAACTTTTTTCTTATTTAATATTATAATTTTTTTTAAAGCATCAACACTTTCCAATGCAAAATTCTTAAGCTTCTTACTCATCGGAATAAGGACTAATATAAAATATCAATAAAGAGTATGCATTTTATTATTCTCCAAATTTAAAAAAAATGCAAACGGATAATGATATAATTTTTTCTAATCGGCGAGATGAATTTTATTAGTTCGAAATATTAAATTCAAATCATCAACTTTAAGTCCATTGATTTTTAAATTGGTATTTCCGTCGATAAAATAAAAAACAACATAAAAGTCAATATTTGGAATGGAGTTATCATAATTTTGCTTGGACATATATCATTTTTAAGGTTAGAGGTGCTTTATTTCATTTCTTTCGTTATTGTTTATTTCTAAAAACCACAGAATATATATTTGACTTTTTCAAACATAGCGATAATTCGAAAAAAATATCAAGTGGTAAACTAAAATACTTTGTTATTAAAATTTGAAAGAGAATTATCAAATATTTTATATGAAGCACAAAATCTCTTAGTCTCCAGCAATTATCATTTTAAATGAAATTCTATATAACTCCTAATGTTTATTAATATTTAATTGAATGTATGTTTTTCCATAAAGACTAAACTGAAATTTTTGTAATAAAAGACGAGATAGTCATCAATCCTTTAAAACGTTAATTAGATAATACAGCGGAATCATATAATTCTATTCTCATATAATTATCTGTATATAATCCTATGTATATAATTATATGCTCTAAAATACTTTTATACCTTTTGTATTAGTACAAATATAATTGTACAGTTTCCGTATTAATAAATTGTGCACATTATTTTTAAAATATATGCATGCTTATAAACAAATTTATCTATTTAAACACAAATAATATAAGATTAAATATTCATTACAATATAGTTTCTGTGATTAATTATTAACTGACGAAATATTTCTACCCAAATTAATGAATTATAAAAAATACAATGTACGCAAAAAATAAAAATAAAAACTTTATAGTTGATTCGCATTTGAATATTTAAATTTGGAAGGAAAATCGAGCAGAAAATCATCATATTTATCGTGAATAATAAGATATAATTTCAAACATTTTTACAGTTTTCCCAAATTATTTGGCTCTATCTTCCTATATTCAACCAATCCGGAAATTTACGTCTTGAGGTCATTAAATTCATTATTATGGAGTTCAAAAAGATTGATTTATATTTCATGAACATACTGTAATAATTTATAAAACCGCTTGTCTCCAGTGTCTGAATGTTTTTCAAGTAGAATGATATAAAAAATTCTCACCTCTTAAACAACATGTATCCTTAAATCTCCTTTGATTGATGAACACACTATGCTTAAATCTCTGCGTGCGCGAACGTTGTAATATTTGTGTATTTTAAGCTCGAAAAAAATATCCATCAACGCTTCTGCTCACACCTCCGCTCACGCTCGACCCTCGGAATACCTCCGAACCGATTTAAAATAGATTTCTCAAACGTCTCCCGTTGTCGGTTGAAATTGAAAGTGACGTCACGGCCTGTCATCGCAAATCTGAAGATTGAGCGACAGTGTCACTCGGAGGGGGGGAAAAGAAGTTTCAGCGGTACCACTAATTTGAAGGGTGAAAATTCCGTGAGTGCTATGTAAATAGCATGGCAAAATCAAAAAGAAAACGACGGTAAATGTCTGATGTGGTTTTCTTTATGTTGATATTGAATATTAACTAAATGTCTTGTTATCCAAATTTCTCTTTAAAAAAAATCAGAACAAAAAAAATGTAAGTTAAGCTCCCAGATTTAGAAGACGGAAATTTGGCAAGTTTTCATTCTTTGAGATATTTATTAAACAAATCTCTCCACCGAACTTTTCGTTACTAAACGTAGAGTCGTGCCAGAATATATGTAGATATTAGGCTAATACGAGTTTTCGTGGAAATAGGTTTATTTAAAAATGAAAAATATTAAACAGATCATTCTTAGAAAAGTTCGAAAAGAAAGCAAAGAAGTGATATTGAAAGTTTGAAGGATAGATATTATTAATAAATTAAATTAATCACTTTTACGAGTTTGATTAATACCTTATGTGGCTTTTTTAAAAAACTTAATTTAATTAAAAATAAATTAATAAATCACCTAAGCATATATGTTGAATTTTCAGCTATTAATAGAGGAAACTGTTTCTTTATGACCAGGAGAAATGTGGGAAAAAAAGAACAAAGAGAAGATAACATAAAATGTTAACTTAAAATTAAGTTTATTGTATTTTATATAATTACTCAATTATTACTGTTAGTTCACTCTCTCCATATATATATATATCGCTATTATAACTTTTATATAAGTTTTTTTTTATTCACGCAAGTTCAAAGAAATATTTTTAAACATGAAGTGAATGTCATTTGATGTTAATATAGTTTTTTCAAATATTAAGTCACCAGTTTTTTCTGTACCGATATGACAAATGCCTAAATATTTCTACTTGGTAATTATATCGAAAAGTAATCATGCTTGTGCATAATTTTTTGGGGAAGCAGATTATTTCCCCCCCCCCCTAATACTGCGTTTTTTTATTGTCCTTCAAAGCTTGAGATTGATAAAATAAATTTTATCAATGTTTCTTTAAATATTGTTTTCAGTTGTAATGTTATTAGTACGACACACATTTCTTTGAAATAATTATATTAGTTTCTAATATCTTAGCTAATAATATCGTCGACAAAAAAAATTTCATTTTCATTTGCATAATTTATAATAATTATATTTTCAAAAATTTTATTTTATAACTTAAATGCCCGAATATATTAATAATATTTATTCCTTTTCTAACCAACAAAAAATGATGGTAAATGTTTATAAGAAACTGTCTAGCAGTATGTGTCTGATTTTATACAATGTGTATTAGAAACTTCAAGGAACAAATCAAATGTTATTTATTCACGATTAATTCTTTAACTTTATGGTTATCGAACGATTTTTATATAAAGGAATATAAAAATGAATAAATTCATTCAAAAATGGAAAACATTTATAATTCTCATCCTAAATGTTGTTTTATCCGTCAATAAAACTGTTTATATAAAGATTTTTTTTGTTGTTGTTTTCTAAGAAATTAAAGATGTTCCAATTTCACAAATAATATTGGAGGCAATTTTAAAACTATTACAAAGTATTAAACTTAAAACATATTTTGATTCAGAATTTTTAATGATTAGCTGCATTTATTAGCTAATTAACTCTACATAAATGTAACTAATTAAATAACATGAAGTTCTTTTCTTATTTGAAATACTAAATATAAATTTAATAAAAATATGGAATAATTTTCTATAAGCATTCGAAAATTAATGTTACTTTAATAAGCTTCATCACTTCTGTAATTTTATCTATAAAGAAATTTATTATACATAGAAAAAACTTCTCTGACGCATATAAATATGAATAATGTTGATGTCTCACTGCATTAATACTTCATGGGAAACAAAACTTCTGAAACTTTCCTTTCCTAAAAAACTTATGTCCCAATAGTAAAGCCTTTTTCGATGCTGTAAGCAAATTATAAACTTGCAAACTACGAACTATTTTTACATAATTCATAAAACATTATTTCTAAAATTATTAGCAAAAAGTATAAAATTCCCACCCCATTTTTAATTTTCATTAAAAAAAACTCATAATTATATTCAAATTTTATGCCTGTGTTGTTTTATGCGTTTAAATATTTGGCATATCGATAATGTCAGCATTTTTTAATAAGTATAGGATATTAAATCAATAATATTTTTCAAAGGGAATTAAATTTTCAGTACTTCAAGTTGAGAAGAAGAATTATTCTTTAAAAACTTTAAAAAAATAAGTTTTTGACATGTAAAAGATAAATTTTTTCCTCTTAAAAAGATTCCCATTCGGCACACTCATGGAGAATGTTTTAATATTAATAAAATTTAATTCCTACGTTATTTTATTTTATATATTCAAGAGGCTGTTAAAGTTGTTGTAGCTAGATTGAGTCTTTTAAGATGATTTTAAATCTTAAAATATTCCTAAAATATAAATAAATAATAATAAGTGGCAAAACGTTTAGATAATTATTTTATAATTAAAATAATAATTTCATTAATAGGATATTTTTTAAGATAATGATGAAGTGATAGAGCTGCTTTGATTTTAAATATTTTTAAATTTATTTTTAATTAATTTGATTAAATAAAGCCAGTATGTAGGATAGCATATGCATAATTAAACATGTGTAGACGTTGGAAGACTTTTAATTTCTAATTGAGGCTTAACACCAAAAATTAGAAGAGGAGCTGATCGTATACAGATTGTCAAATGTCATTAATAAAATAAGGTCTTAGTAAAAATAATTTGTGCTATTTAGTTAAATGTTAAATTTTTAGGAAAAGTCAATTTCTGTTCCGTTTAGCTTATGAATTTTAGTGTACCTATCACTCCAAATAATCATTGTTCATTTAATCATAATTTTAATAAATTCTGGAATAGAATAATTAATTTTATTTTAATAATAATTAATAATTTAATAAATAATTTTGATCTTTATTTTATTTAGGTCAGGTAATAGGTTAAAGATAGTTTTTTTTAATAAAATCTTAGTGCCAAAAGTAAAATAAATTGAAAATTATACTATTTCTTTAAGAGCCGACTACAAAAGTTCCTATTTGCTGAACAACATATTCGATAAATAATTTTTTGAAAATAAAAATGGCTGTATTTTTTAGTCTGATTCTACAAAAGACAATTGCATTTCATTCTTTATAAATTTTCAATAGAAATATGAATTTTATGTAATAAAACAAATAACGGAGCAGTTTATATGAGAAGAAAATGTGAATTAAAATTTCTTCTTTGAAAGTTTTATTTTATTATAAAACGATTGCGTATTGCCATAAAGTAACATAATGTTAAATTTTAAAATGATTGAATTATCTCAAGAATAAAGCTTAATCAATTAAATTTTATTTATTTCATATTGATTAATATTAAATTTTATGTAAAGTAATTTTTGTTTCTACAATTTAAAATTTGAACACTAATATGCACAATTTTTCAATTCCTATTATTAGTTCACATTCTCCCTAAATTTTATATATATTGTTCAAATTTTCAATCGTTAATAAAATACTTTTATTCATCCAGTGAAGTTTAAGTATTTTTTTAAAATTTGGATGGCATTTGATGTTAACACAGTTTTCAAATATTAAGTAATTAGTTTTTATTAATTAATTAAAAGCTAATTTTCTCGCTAAATAAATAACGAAATATTTTCCCCCACTCTAATGAAGTTATGCTCAACATGTCTTAGACTGATTATTTCAAAGGATTCTGTTTATTTTCGTAAGGTTTGATGCACTCAAAATCAAACATTGTTAATTAATCGATTTTTTTATTCATTTGGTAGTAATTTCGTATTAAAATAATATAGAATAAATAAAATAAAAAAATTCTAATTTTTATTGCGCTACCCCAGCTGCCGTAGAAAATTCAAGCAATTTTGCTTTACCATAATTGGCCCTGAGTTCTCAATTGTCATTGAAAATTAAACAATTGTAATTTTTTTTGATTAATTATTTATAGTAAGAGTAATTATTAGGTAGGGATAGAATGGTTGGTAGAACGTAGGATTCGCATCCCTTGGGCTACGATTTTGAACCCGTCAGTTGAAGACTCTCCGTGTGCGTATGTGCGCGGACGTTAAATATGTCGTGGTCACAAAATCCTCATTGTCGAAAGTGTTACCATTGTGTTCTCTTCTCTGTTACAGATTTAAATTACGTTATGTGGATAAATGAACGGAATGTATGAATGAGTCTGAAGTCCGCCCATAAAAAGGGCTTATAACAAGTGTGAGCTAAAAGTCAGATTTCTGCCCTAGTGTTCTCAGAGGTCCATACCTTCAATAGCTTCTCCACCCCTAATTCCGTTGTAAAACGGAACACAAGAACAACAACTGTAATTTTGTAATAAAAAATAAAACAAATGTTTTCTTTGTTAACCTAGTAAAAATTGGTTTAAAAAATTATTTTTATATTACTTGTTTATAATAACAATATAAGTTTAATGGCGATGATATTAAATTGAACTAAATGCATTTAAAATGAAAGTTTATTTACAGGAAACAATTTGTAATTCCTAAAAAAAAATTAAACGAACGTGGAAAATACGGGGAAAAGGGACATGATTTTTTTATTTGTTTACAGTGATTTTTATTTTTTATTTCCAGTACAATAATAAATGCTTCTCGAAACTTGTTTCTGTTTCGCTTTTTGAAATGCTATTTTCATTCATTCGGAAACAATGCTGCCTATACCTGTAATTACTTTTCTCTTAAAATAATATGTTCAACCAATTCATTTTCCCCATTCAGAAGACACATACATAAATAATAACCTCAAATCTGTCATGCCGATTCCTTTGACAAGAGACTCTTTTTAACGAGACATCGACTCGACATCTGCCAACTCTCTTTTCATTTCAGAGCCCCTGCCTCATTATCCCTTTTTTCAGTAATTAATGAGAATGAGTATTGTTGCAGAGATTGACCGAAATCTTCTTTTGAAAGAGCAACAACACAATCGCATCCGAAAGGTAGATGTATTTGCCCAATTGTTAGCAGAAATTCAAAAGCATTCCTGAGAGTTGCTCTGCTCCCAGCCGTACCAGGAATCCAAACTTGTTCTAGGTCCTCTTCGATCTGCAACAATTATGACCAGAGTTTCCTCCACTGTCAATCAAACGCGATGTGACGTCATTTTTATAATCGCTGACGTCCGCTTGTTGGCAGGTTAAGGCTTTGTCATTATCTTTGATAGCGTTCACTGGAAAGCCTAATGCAGACACCTGTCTGGTGGGACTGAATTAAGAGCCGATTTCAAATTATGGAAACACATCACATGATAAAAAGCATGCTGTTCCGCTCGAAACCATATATTCGTATTACATCTATTTAAAGAGCATTCTCCTTAACTATTATAACATTTTTAGTAGTATTTGTCCCTTTTTTTAAAAAAGATAAAAGACATTAATTTATTTTTAACTGCATTCTTAAATCAAATATATTATATTTTGCCTTTAAAATATTGATTTTAAATAACATTTTGTATGAATTACTAAATTTAAAAAATTATATTCTTCAGAAAATTAAAACCATAAAAATAAATGTGGAATTATTAACACATTGAAATCCTTTGACGATATTTAATGCCGGATTTCTGTCACAGAGGTAGCGCGTCTTCCTTGTGTTCTTGGAATCCCGGGTTCGAGTCTCGGTTAGGGTAGGGTTGTTCTGTGTGACTGTGCCCCCCTGTAAAAAGGAATTACGTAAGAGATGGTGATGAGTGTGTAGTTAAAGTCGTACTCTCGGCCCTAGTTGGCGCTACTTGAAATAACAGAAGAATATACTTCGGCTTAAAATCTGCTGATGTATCAGCGGGGCTCGTCCATGGCAGACGCCATAATTAACAACAACAACGATATTTAGTTTTAAAAACCCTTTTTGAAAACCAGAAAATAATAGATTTAATATCATTTTATGCAATTTGTATTCAATTAAAGTTGACGTAAAATTTCCTATTTAAAAGTAAAAATATTCTTGTATAAAACCTGGCCTATCTTCTATAAAACCTAAATCTATATATTTATATTACATTTATTTCAAAATACATTATGAGACATGAATCCTAATTGCAGTTGGATTTTGTTAATAATATTTGTCTCTTTTTAAGACAATGATATTCATTAACTTTTTTGGTAATTATACAAATACAGTATATTTTCGTGATCCAAATTTATAGTATGTTATCAGAAAATATTGATTATATAAATCATTTTGTATTTAATAATAATTTTAATATTGGTCTTATTTAACAAAGAATGATAAATATTTTTTAAATTATTAAAACCTACTAAAATATTTAGTTTTAATTAAATATTTATTTTTAAATTACTAAAATCTTTAGCTATAAATGACTTTTTGAGAATATGAGAATAATAAATTTAATGTTCTTTCATGTAATGATTATTCGATTAAAAGTAATGAAAAGTTTTACTTTATATTATCTATCTATCTATCTATCTATCTATCTATCTATCTATATATATATATATATATATATATATAT
>JAOUZG010044845.1:7592330-7606043 GCA_026289955.1 Argiope argentata
CAAAGATTACTCAGGAGAAAGAGTAAACATTCGGCTACTGTAAACTTCTTAATTATTAAATTAACATCATAGATTCCTTCCCACAAATCTTTGAAAAATTTAAGAATTAATCTCATGTTTTCGCAACTCGAATTAAAAAAAAGAAAATTGGGTCAAATGCATATTTTAATAATCTCTTTACTTCCTGTCATATAAAAATTTAAACGAGCTCATTTTTTGCCAAAAATAGAAAACCTATCTAACCAAACATTACTGTTTTAATAAATTAGAGTTAAATATAAAGCTATTAATTTATTTTTGAAAATTATTAATACTAACACAAAATGAGTTGATATCGTTTTTTTAATTTCAATATCTGAAAATTCAATATTATTTGCTTATTTAAAAACTGTAAAATTAGATAAAAACTGTTTTTGTTCTTATTTTAATAAAACTTGCTGACGCAATCAGCGATTTTAAGCTGAGATTAAATATTAAAATAGTTTATCCATATACATTTTAAATGAAGTTGGCATTTACGTATTTCATCTTAAATTTTCCTTATTTTTCATGAAAGTCTTATGTTTTCCTTTGCGCTTTGTTACGATTTACTTCTTTAATTAGTGATCAGATTTCGTAAGAGATGAAATTAATTTCCTTCATTGTCAAACTTTTAATTTTTTTTATACATAGAAGAACGTACCAACATATCATCGAAGAAATGATCGTGTTTCTTTATCTTTGATGCATAGATTTATAAGTCCATTGGAAATTTTTTGTACATTTTATTTTTCAACACTGTTCTTACAAAATAAATTGTATATTATGCAAATAAGGCCTATAGTTTTGCATTTAAAAGACTAAATTTAATTTTTATCAATACTTTTTCATCAATCAAATCTAGCATTACACTGTTTCCTCATCTGTTTACTTTGAATATCAAAAATAATTTTCCTGTTGAATTATGTTGCATCATTCTAATTAAATAAATTAAAAATAAAGAATAAAAACATTTCGAAGAATAAAAAAATATTAGATGTTCTAAAACCATAACTTTGTATCATAAAAATACAAAAGAATTTTTCTTTACGGAATTCTCCATCACGTGGAATTCTTAAAAAATATCTTTATCTCTATAAAATATGAATGGAATAGAATCCCTATAAATGAATGTTATCTAATAATAATATAAATGAATGCTATCTAATAATAATATAAATGAATGCTATCTAATAATAATATAAATGAATGCTATCTAATAATAGTATAAATAAATGTTATCTACTAATAGTGTGTGTGTGTGTGTGTGTGTCATATGCTAGCCCACAATAGGACAGATTTTATAATTACAGGCATCAAATTTGGCATAGATATGCTTTAGTATGTAGGAATGTGCACTTCAGAATGATTTAAAAAAATGTTTTTGTTAATTAAAAATTAATCACGATCATATCATTTTTAAGAAATAATTCCTGGAAATATTGGTGTACAAATTTATATTTTATACCATTTAAAACTGAAAGAAATTTTGATATCATTTTAATTTATAGAGCAACATTTTCTTGAATTTTGACATTCTTAATTTTCTTTCTGTATAAATTAAAATAATTAATCACGATAGTTGATTATTTTATCTTTAAAAGAATTATGTAAAAATATCAAGCAATTTTTGTTAAAGACAAAAATGGCAGACATGCAGAGGAACAACATCACTTTTGAAAACAATTCAAATCTTAAATTCAATTTTCAAATCACTTATAATACGTATCATAATTTTTAAAAAACTCGAATAATTCCATCTTATTATTCCCAAGCACTAAAGAGTAAGTCTTAGATGGTGGAAAACAATTATTTCTGTTGTTATGTCGTGCTCTTTTGGCTTGCTTCCAGTCTTCCAAAAGATGAGTTTGATTTCAGTTCATTTCAGTTTGCTTAGCTGCACTTGTCGATCCTTGGCTGTTCAAGATTTTGAAATTTACCAACACTTCGAATAAGCATGCACGACTCGATAACTTACGTTTGCTTATTTTAAAATTATATTTTCTTTTTCAATCCAATTTTATTTTTCTAGGAGGATTAGAACGTCATTTCAGTCCCTGAACTAAATTAAGCGATGATTCTTATAACCATTCGTGCAAAATAATAACTGTGCGTCTCATTAAATCAATTTAAATGACTAATTAAACAGTTTAATCTAATCATTTTTGAGATTTTCTTAATGGCCATAGAAAGTTTTGTCGTCTCGCTCGCTTTTCAATCCAAGCAGATCATTTTAGAATTAATTATGAAACCGCTAATCGCTCCTAGGAAACCAATTTGTTTGTGTATTATTGTTTAAGATATTATTCGAGAATAACTTTATAAAAATTTTAAAACGTTCTTTAATGTATCCTTGTATTACATCCTTAATTGAAGTAATGAAAACTTAACTTCATCGACATGCTAATTATTTCTAAGTTCAAATAAAAAATCTCTCTCTATACTGAACAATCAGATATTTAATGTTAATGTTATTTACTAGCATTGTGTTTCGAAGAAGCATAAAACTAGTCAAATAAATTGCTAATTCTAAATATTTTTTTTTTAAAAAACGTAAATATTTTTTTTCTGAATAAATTACTCTCAATATTTTAAGATGTGCCTACTTCTAAAAAACACACAAAAAAACTTGTTTATCACGGCTTTTGGTTTCAAAATTTAATTTTATCAAAAATTTTGAATTAAATATTTGCTTAATTATTTAATTAAATTTTATTGTTTATATAGATATTATTAGAACCAAGACTCAGGGAGCGTAATTACTTCACAACATAAAAATTGAGTCCTTTATGAAATGAAAATTAGTTATTCTGAATAATATTAAATTATTTAGATTAAATACAAGATTTTTCATGTTCAGATATTAAGTTACACTCGACGTAATATTGAAATAAGGTATAAAAACTTAATGACAATTAAGTTTTTATCAATGAAATATTTTTCCATGTACATTATCCATTTTCAATTAAGAAAATTATCAATACTTCTCAAAAATATTCTAATTATATCTTAAATAATCCTTCCATTTCTGGAAGAAAGTATAATTATACTTTCACGAACGTTGTTATGTTATTGTCGTTACTTTTGGCACTTGCCATGGATAAGCCCCCTGCTCATACAGCAGCAGATTTCAGCCGAAAAAAGCGTCTCTCGCTTTTTTTTTCTTGAAGTAGCGCCAACTAGTGCCAAGAGTACGACTCAGCTACATACACAACACACTTGCTTTTATAGCCCCTTTTTACAGGGGGGGGGGGGTACAGTCACACATCTCACAGGTAGCACACAGAAGAACAATCATGCCCTAATCGAGATTTGAACCCGGGATTCACAGAACACGAGGAAAATGCGCTACCTCTGTGCCAGAAATCTCGGTTCACGAACGTTTATGAAAAATATTAGAATAAATATCAATATCGAAGAACATTCTTTTTTAAACAAAGAATAATATTCACATGATAATGCTTCACATTTTACAGTTCATGCGAAAGCATATCTGATCATGTTTCATTTTGGTATTACATGTTTTGAAACATTTTAAACATGATATTTTTAACATACAAATGAGTTCTTTGTTCTTCCCCTGTTATCAGTCTTAAAATTTGAATTTGGAAAGGATTACATCTAAAGATTATGAGGCTTCCTTTTAATAACAAATAGCAAAGAATATCTACAAATATGTAGATGTAGTAAATTCTACTGATTTTCATAAATAGAAATCCCACTATAAAAGATTTTTCCTTGATGTTAGAATATTCTTTTTAAGTATATAATGCTATAGAATGCTTAGAATTTTTCTATACATTAAATAAATTTGCATATAGGTCAAATGAGTCATTGAAAAAAAACTAAGTAATGTAGAAAAATATGTTGCTGAAAACTGATTGAATAAGCATTTTAATTAATTCGTCATTTTTATATTTTCCTATTTATTCTACTAGTATTTCATTAACTTTTTAAAGAGCATTAACTTGAATACCAAAAGTAAATGAATAGATTTTTCAGGAAACCGAAGAATGTTTATAAAAAAGCGGAAACAGTTCACTCCCATATGGAACTATCATATCTGCGAATTACCCCTATTTACGTTTAAATTGGAGTGAAGATGGGACTTCGCATCATCCTTTTCGTTTAAAACTTTGCAGAGTATAATTTTAAATAAACATGAATTGCGTCTAATATGTTGCTGTTATTAATGTCACTTGCCATGAAAGAGAGGGCTGACGTCAGTCATTGATTTTAAGCCAAATTGGCGTCTCTTGTTTTGAAGTAGTGCCAACTAGGGCCAAAAGTACGATTTATCTGCACACTCATCATATTCCCTCGCACAGCTCCTTTTTACGGGGAAGGAACACAAAACAGACAACCATACTCGCACCAGGACACAAACCCGAGACGCCCATATCATGGGGAATATGCACTACCCATATGCCAGGACGCCGGCTCAAGCATATAATTCTTACTCTTAACAAAATAGTGTACAATAGATAATTCATAGAATACGAAATATCCAAAGAAAAAGTGTTATTGTTAAAAATTTGGAACGAAAAATTTTGACTAATGTTCCCGTTTCAAAACTCTCTGTGTTCAAAAATACATTTTCATTATTATATCCGTCTTTCTGTCTATCCTTCTCCTATACTGTAATCTTTGAACTGTGATGAATTTGGCATATATCTTTTACACTTCATTTTTATATTTCTATGGAATTATGTGCAAAATCTATTAGAAAGACGTTCTATCTATTTGTCCCAATTTCTGAATATAAGTTATGAAAAAAATTACTAAAAGAAATCCTTATATTTGATTAACTTTGCAATGCATGATTTTTTTAAATTTCATAATAAGTAAAAATTATTTTGGTACAAGTTATTTACATACAACAATAAATAGAAAGATACATAATAAAGTAAAATAGAATTGTGAAAATGTAAAATTTAATTTAATGATTTATCAAATTCGATATAGATTTAATATAATGTGTATTTGATATTAGATTCGATATTACATTTAATATAACGTGTATAAATTTTTAAAAAAGCATAATTTTTGAAACATTAACATGTAATTATTCAAACACTAAATTATCAAAATCATTTTTTTGTTTCTGTTAAAGCAAAAAAATATAGATATTTTTTTTATTTAATATGTGATAATTTTCCCCGTCTGGGTTATTTGCTTCTTGGTATTTACTCTTATCAGAAAATATCTATTTCCATTGGTACATACATGACTTGATAAGATGTAAGATACTGAGTTTCTTCTACGATTATTAACTAAGATGAAAGTGATTCATGTTTTCTAGTGGTTTTTGTATTATACTAGCACTAAGTTTCTACAACCAATTTTTCGTAAATGTAACAAATTGACTATCTCGCCTTTGTCTCTTCTGGACTCAGTTATTTTTAAATTTAAAATCCAATTGTTCATAAAAGTCAAATCAAGGCAATAATAAACGAATCATTTTTAAAATTCATATTCATTTGTTGCCTGTCTAAAAAAAACTATCAAGAAAACCAACCTTCCATTGCGTTTTTTATATGCAAGGATGACAGCTGGATAGTCCGTGGAAATACTTTTTATTCCCCATCTAATCCTTATCTAAAGAATAATTGTTACTAGCAGAAATGCCAACAAAGTCTTGATTTGATACATAATTAGTATGAGTCAGGTTATCATCACTTCGAAAATTCATTCCATCTTAACAATCAAACATATTTATTTCCTTAAGATATAATTTCAATTTATTTTCATTCATACCTTTATTCTTCATATTTTTATTTATAACCTAATGTTATTATTCATCATTTAATAATTTTATTATTATACCCATCATATTATTTCTTCAAAGTTAAAATTAAATACGGAGCTGGAATTAATACGGGCCTTACTTTTGGTGACTGCAAAGGGACTTGTAAAATTGAGTGTTGATTTTCACGATCCCAAATTCGATAATTGTGAGTTTTCACCGACCCATGCAAATAAAAAAGAGCTTCGCCTGTATTACATACAATATGATGTCAAAAGGGGATCAAATCAAATTAAGAATTAAAAATACTGATTTGCAAATCTTTGTATTAATTTTAAGTTACAAGATAAATTTAGAATATTTGTTCTCGTGAAATTATGCCAATAAAAAATTCAAAACACTCGTGGAAAATTTGAATATCGTAATAAGTTCCATTAAATACATATTTTGGACACATCATTTCCGGAAAAAAATCCTACAAATGTATAAGAACAGAGATTATCTGATATAGTTGATCAATTAACCATGTTAAATCTTTCTTAAGAAGTATATATATTTAGTTTATCTAAATCTCTTTTAAGAAAATGACTTTATCAAAGAATATTTTAGATATGTCCCGTAATTCTTTAAGCTTCATGAGGAAAGCTTAAGAATTATGTTTGTATGAAAAGAAAAGTTAAGTAGAAAAGGTAATGCTTTGTGTTTAAACGAGGTCGTTTGAAAAAGTAAATATAGAAATAGGATTTTTTTACTAAAAGAAAAGAGAAGAAAGAAGGTGACTTTTTAAAGTAGGAGACAATGTTTCTATTGAGTTCTTTTATTTTTACTTTTCATGCAAAAAAGGCTGAAGTCAGCTAATTTACACCCACATATAATTTAATACAAATAACAAGATACAAACATCTTATTTAAAGTAAATTTGATTAAATTTTAAAACTTCTTACTAAAAATTTCTGCCCAATTCTTGTAAGTTTTACTAAACTCCTCAGACTGCTAAATTAATAGCGATATGAATTTATTTTCCATAGTTTCATGTTTTTTAATTATATGTATATAAAGAATACGAAAAAGTATTCTTACCATCAAAAATTTTCAACTCGATATTTCGATGAACATTCGATTCACATTTTTAAATACCATAAATCATAGTAGGTATTTTTGAATGATGACTATCTGATTTCTTAAAATAAATGAAAAAGATTTAATCTTGTATGCAATTTTCTCAAAGAAATTTCAGATTTTTAACAAATTTAGGAACACCTGTAATAAAACTTTTACAAATTTGAATTGATCATTAAATTAATAAAAATATAAATATAATATCCACCGGCTTTCCTTTTTTAAATATGTACATATATGAAGAATATAAAAAAGTATTCAGGTCATCAAAAATACCAATCTCTGCATTTTCATAAATTTTTACATATTAAAACGCCATTAAATAATGTAATATATTTTAGAGTCATGACTGTCTAATTTTTAAAAAATAAAAGAAAAAATATTAAATATGTTATACAATTTTCTCAATGAAATTTCAGATTTTTAACGAATATAGGAACATCTGTAATAAAAATTTTACCAAATACGTGTTGATTATTAAATTAATAAAAACATAAATATTATTTCCATCGTTTTGGTTTTCGTAATTATAAGTGTACGAAGAATACAAAAGTGTCCACTTCGATATTTTGATGATTTAATTTACATTTTAAAATACCATTAGTGAGAAAAGAATTTTTGGAACCATGAGTGTTTGAATTTTTTAAGAAAAGGAAAAAATTAAATTTCAATTCACAATTTTATTCAAAAGTTCAGAACATTAACAAATTTTCAGCATTTGTGATAATATGTCTATATTTCTTCCACGTGCAATTGAACACAACTATTCAAAGGCACAAGTGTGAGATTATACTGTAAAAAGTTTTTTAAAAAATAACTTTTTCATAAAATTTGCTTTCTTAGTTTTATTAGAAAGTTTAATATTCACAAGCATCGGAAAGTATAACACATTCGTACCAAAATTTCACATTCTGTGAAGAGTAATAACGCATAAAATGTTTTTCCGTCTTAAGAAAACATTTATTCTCTTTAACAAAAACATATACGAGAAAGATATTTTGGCTGTTATCCAATTCGCAATTTCACGATTTTTTCCCCCTTTCGAATCGTTTCTTCGAGCAAAGAGACCTTTGATATTACGTGTTTAATAAAAATCTTGTCACAAATGAGGAGATAACGGATGTTACCCAAGAGCACATTGACAAGAAAATAACAGCTCTTTTCGACGTCTAGCTTATTCTGAAGGGGTCAGTGGGGAAAAAGGGTATCACCATCAGGCAACATTCGGAAAATACATTCTCAGACGGAAGCGTGTGCGTACAAACTTTCGTTTTTCATATTAAGAACTTTTTTACAAAGAAAAAAATGTTAAAAAAACAGTCTAGTCTTTCCTTCTGAGTGGATTCTGAAGCATTGAAAACACTTATTAAAAGAAGGAAAAGAATTTTTTTTAATGTTAAGGTTAAAAAGTAAACATAATAATGTTGAGAATGAAGGAAATGAATCGTTAAGCAATAATTAATATCTAGAAGATTTTTTATAGCAAGTTTCGTGTGGCAAGTTTTAAGGCTTCAATTAAATAATGGCATTGGACCATTATATAATGGAGTCTTTGGATAATCGATATTATATAAAAAAAACTTCTAGTATTTGAATATTAATCTAATAATACATAAAATACGTCGAATCCATCAATATCTAGTTCGTAAACAAAATGTAGGTCAATTCAAGATTTTATAATAATGGAAAAGCGTAAATTTTACTATTAGTTCAAAACAATCTTATAGCATATATTTCACATCTTATTCTACCAAATCTATATTCTTAGGTTTTATGATAATGGATAAGAATGCATTTTTCTATTTGTTAAAATAATCTTGGAGTACGTATACAACACCTCTTATTCTACCAAATCCATGTTCCAAAGTTTTATGATAAACGAAAAGAGTGAATTTTTTTATTGCTCCAAATAACCTTCGACCAAGTATGCAACATCCATATTCTATCAAATCTACACAGTTTTATACAATTGGAATAATATGGATTTTTTTATTGGTCAAAATTACTTTGGAGCCCTATGCAGCGCCTCATATTCTATTAAAACCCATAATTCATGGTTTTATGATAATGTAAAAGAGTAAAAGAGTGAATGACAAATAACTTTGGGACAAGTATGCAACTTCCATATTCTATCACATCTATAATTCACGGTTTTATACTATTGGAAAATATAGATTTTTCTATTAGTCAAAATTACTTTGACAAATATTGGAAAATATTAGTCAAAATATTGGAGCCCTATGCAGCGTCTCATTTTCTATTAAATCCATGATCCAAGGTTTTATTATAATGGAAAGGAAAGGATTTTTCCATTGATCAAAATAATATTGGAGCACGTATTTATTCTTTCTTTCAAATCCATAATTCATAGTTTTATGATGATGTAAAAGGGTCGATTTTATTATTTGATCAAAATAATCTTGAAGCACGTATGCAGCACCTCAAATTCTATAAAATCCATAATTCACGGTTTTATAATATTGGGAAAATAAGGTTTTTTCCATTGATAAAAATAACCTATTAGTAATTAAGCAGAACATTATACTCTATCAAATCCATAATTCTTGGTTTTATTATAATGTAAATGCGTAGAATTTGTCATTAGTTAAAATACCCTTGGAATACGTATACAGCGTCTCATATCCTATTAAATCCACAATTCAAGTCTTTATAATGATAGAAAAGCGTAGATTTTGTTATTAATCAAAATAAATTTGGAGATTTGTATGTAGCACTTCAAATGCAAATTGAACATTAATTCCTCTATGTGTGGTAAAGTTACTTTTTGCATTTAGTCCAAGAAAATTTCACTCATTTTTCCTATTTCATCTCAAAAAAAATCTATTAATATATTACTAATCCCCAAATCGGTCTCTTAGGCTGTGAGTAAGGTTAATAGAAAACTTGGACAGAATCAAGTCAAAATCAATATTCAAGCAAAACTAGGTAACTTATCTTATATTCTTTACCATTTGTATAATATGCCCATTTCTTATTTTAATTACCTAAACATTATAAATATAAATTCCAATTAAAAAACAGATTAATAAATAAATCAATTTAAAAAAATAAACGGTAGCAAAAATAAACTCTGAAAAGCTTATTTGTAGTGTGCTTATATGCAGATTGATTCAAAACATTCTACAATTTTAAAGGTAATGTTCAGCCAATCAGAAACCTAAATATAATTCATCTGAAGTTGATAGAGCTAATAATTGATATGGATGAAATGATGTAAGAAAAAAATCGGAGCAATTAATTATCAAGTCAAAACACATTTACAGAATTTTTTATTCATATCCATTCTTGTATCAAGCATATTTCAGATAACTATAACGATGGATGCAATTATATACATTAAGAAATTCAAGAAACATAAAATTTTATAGGATTTGATGTTGAAGACGGTCTATATATTTAATAAAAGATTATTTTCTAAAAGAAAATTTTAAAGAATTATAATTCAAAATTTCATGAAGAAATTAAGAAGATATTTCAGAGAAATTAATTTAAGAAAATTCATCAAACTAATTACTGAATTAAAAAAACATGCATTTTCCAAATTTTAGAAATTTAAAAACAACATCTGCATGCAAAATAAGAGTCTTTAGCAAATAAATTTTTTAAAAAGAAAGCAAGAAAGTGCCATCATTGGTTCAAAACTGATAGACTTCTGAAGTACCAATTTCGTTAAATAAGTAGAAGTCGTTAATTTTTTTTTCTTTTTTTTTCTTCAGAAGAAAAAGATTCGGAAATATAACATTCATGAATAAAATTTCTTGTAACACAAGATTTTTTTTTATAAATTGAAACCTATAATATGAAATAGAATATCGAATGAAAAAAAACTAAAAAGGCATTAAACGATCCTTTAAACAATGTGACGAATTCCATTATTTAAAATTATAGAAAATAATTTGATAGAAGGTCCAGAAATTTAAGGCACTATTTTATTGTAGAATAATATTTCATAAATTAATTTGCGCTCTATATTTCCATGTAATAGGAAAACTTTGCTGGAACTTTATTTCTGAGTGATAACAATTTCGGTAAAACAACGATAAAATTCGATAAAAAGATGAGAGAGATAAATTTATGCCTAGGAAAGAAAAGTGTTTTTATAAAATTCTAATTCTTAAAGTAAATTAATCATTTTGAAAAAGAAAAAAATCTGAAATCTCAAGAAAAATTTGAAATTTAATTGAGATTAATTTTAAATTTATTGAAATTATGGAAGAATTCAATTAAACATATATAATATGGTGTATCCGGATTAAAACATCCAAAGATAATGGCTTGTTATTCTTATTGTTATTAAATAACTCATCACAATTTTTTAAAAAAATATTTTAATGGAAATGAGTTTTCATCAAGTTTTGTAAATTAATTTCAATTTATGACAATTTTATAAAACGGTAAAGGTCAAAAATCCGGGGAAAAGGTAAAAAAAGTTCGGGAATTCAGTTCTCAAAGTGTTTATAGCATATTAAAAGTTATTAGATGAATTTTTAAGTGATTTGTACCTTCGACACATCAACAGTTTTATTCTATGTTCATATGAGATGTCTTTGATGAATATACAAGAGGTTTAATGGTGTCAAATCTGGAAACCTCGGTGACCGAAAAAAAACAAGACTTGGGTCTTAGTTCAACTTTTAAGAAATGTCATGTTCAAAGAAGCGATACCATCGCTGTGGTAGCATGGTATAAAGTTATCCTCTTGGAACATGAAGCCCAGTAAAATTTGTGGAACAACAAAGTTATCCAGCATAGAAGTGTCCCAGAATAAAATGTTCAATTAAGAAAAATGAATGAATTATGCATTGCATTTCCTGTATGTCCAAATGGAATCGTTAATCCAAATTGTTTTGCAACCCAAGATACTGGAGTTGATTCTGTTAGACTTTTTTTTTACTTCAGCATTCCATAAGTAATTGTATATAAACAAACAATTGAAACTGAGTATTAGTTTAAAAAGAGTATCACTCAAACAAATAGTCTATTAATTATGTCTTCTATATATTCTATAAATCATCTATTCTCGAAATGCCCAGAAACATTTGAAGGGAATTAGATTACTATGTAGGGATTTTTTACTTCAAAAAAGACGCATACATTGAAATTTATTGATATTAATTGAAAAGAGATGTTTTTTTTTAATTATGAACATTTTTAATTTCTAATGGATAATTTTGGAATAATGCGTTTTAACTTTTGGGTACTTTTAAGTCAAACACATTGTATATACATGCATTATAATCATATATTTATTATCATAATATTTATAAGTTGAAGTATTGTCATTATATGATTTGGGATTATGGTTATGAAAGCTAGCACTTATAGAAATGATTTCCAAGTTAATTTCAGAATAATGACCATTACATAGGAGAACTAACTCGTATTCGTACTGTATTATGATGCTTTGCTCTATGATTTGATTATGTATTTAAAAATTACGCAAATATTGTGAATTTCGATCATCAGAAAAAAAATCCTTCTTTTTTCTAACATTTTGCATATAAAATACATCATCAATACATTATAACTTTTGGGTACATTTAGATCAGGCAACTTGAATATGCATACATTATGATTATACGCTGTTAATAGCCATAATTATAAGCTGAAGTGTTGTCATTATATGTTTTGGGATTATGCTTATGAGAACTAGCACATAGAAATGATTTCCTAGTTAATTATAGAATGATGGTCATTATATAAGAGAACCAACTCGCATTTGTACTGTATTATGATGCTTTGCTTTGTCATTCATATCACTAATTAAAAATTACTTAAATATTGTGAATTATTTTTACAGGAACAAAATTCTTCTTTTATATATCATTTTCCACATAAAGTGTATATACTAAAATATTTTAACAAAAAAAAACCTTCGGAATAAATGCGTATACAAACAATCTTATTTAGAAGAGAATATTATATAAATTTCTCAAACAATTTACAAATATAACAAAAATAGTCTTTTTAACTAACCTCTTTTATTAAAATCATTTATCTGCTGAAATATGATACACAGGAAAAGATTTTAATTGAAGTTTTGTTTATTAATGGTGATTCCTTCAAAATTCAAACTCGCTTGATCGAAATTCAGAATACAATACAGTTATCTAAACATTTCACAATCAGTAGATCTGTATTCAGCAATTCGAGTGATTACTTCTTCATTATTCGCTTCTTCATAATTTCCTGGCAGTTCTATTTCATATTGAAAATTGTTTTATATCGTTGTTGTTACTAAGAGCACTTGCCATGAAAAAGCTCGCTGATGCGTCAGCGATTTTAAGCCGAAATGAGTGTCTCTTGTTTTGAAATAGCACCCTACGACCAAGATTACGACTTAGCTACCACTCCTCACATTTGCTTGCACAGCCCCTTTTTAGAAGGGGGAAGGCACATTCATTCACCTTACAGATAGTAACAGAAGAACCATGCCCAAACCGGGAATCGAACCCGGGACAGCCAGATCATGAGGAAGACACACTACCACTATGGCAGGAAATGTAATTGTCTTATATTTTCCACTAAGCCCTTAACTCTCAGTCATTCAGAGAGGTTGGCAGTCTTGATCGCTTACTGGAAAATTTTATTTTAGCAATCTAATTAAGACATGAAAATTATTCGAATTGTTTTAGAAAATTTGTGAACAATCAAAATTTATCAAAATGATTTTAATAAATTTATCAAAATGATTTTAATAAATTTATCAAAATTTATCAAAATGATTTTAGTAAATTTATCAAAATTTATCAAAATGACTTTAATAAATTTATCAAAATTTATCAAAATGATTTTAGTAAATTTATCAA
>JAOUZG010044845.1:7611663-7656359 GCA_026289955.1 Argiope argentata
TATATATATATATATATGCAATGGAGAAATATTGAAGGGGTAAAAGTTGTGAAATTTAACACAATGAGTTGTTTCGGTATTACATCTGGTTCGATAAAAAAAAGTTTTAGACACAATTAACAAACAAACTTTTGAAAAGAACAAAGCTAATACCTTTACACCAGCAGATTATCTATAAATTTTCGATACTATCTAAAGGAAATCTTTTATCTTGTTTGAGAAAGACCATTATTGTTTGATCCTCTTCTTTATTCCAGCATGTGTCAAATAAGCCCTTTTGTGTTGGCACTCAATTCACTGGCTTATCAAATAAAAAAAAGAACATAATAAGAAAATCTGAACTGAGAAGTAAATATTGATAAAGTATTAATTCTGTTCAAAACACTGGTGTTTGAAGTTCTGTCTAAAAACCAATAATCCACCACGTTATAATAAAAAAAGTAGCTTAACTCTTCGGCTTCTCTTTTAAAGTGTATAATAAATGATTAGAGGAAGAATTGACAAAACCGTTATCTAAAGGAAACAAATCTTCTTGAGCAAATTTTGAATGGCAGAATTATGCATTTAAATAAAATAAAGAACGGCAAAATATTTTTTTAGCAAATAATCAAATTACAATACATTGTACAGAATTCACAGTAACTATATTACACAATATCATATTTTTTTATCTTAATCTGTGCTATTATCATGTCAGAACATGATGTTTTTGGGATTAGATTTTTGGCGTCAACAAAAATCCTTAGGCAAAAAATAAATATTTTATCTGCACGAGCATCTCAAAAAATCAGCTTTTAATAGCATGTTGCCATTGCATTTACAAAAGCTCTGATTTTTAAAAAAAATTAGTTAATGATTGCAGAAAATAAAATCGAGAAAAATGTCAGTTTGAACACGTGAATATATGAAATGAAATAAACAGGAAATGTGATATTTTTTTAACAAGAAATGCGAGAAAAAAGTTTTTTTTGGATCGTTTGCAATGCTAAAGTGACTCATTCAATGAAACCATTAAAATGAATAAAAATATAATTTAACTTGCACGAGCAAGTGGTGCTTGGTCGTTCAAGAAATTATGTTCTGACATGATACACTGAAATATGCAAAGCAGATTTCATTTTAATTTTTTTTTAATTCATGTTGTAACGAGAATGAAAAATTTTCAATCTTGAAATGAATTGTAAAAAAAAAATTATTCAGGCATTGAGTCTTTCCATGCCTATTTTAGTCCTCAAATCTCAGTATTGGGAATTATAATAACATATTTAAAATATTTTAACTAATACACTCATCTAAGTCACTTGAACTTACAATAAATTTGAATCACTGGACCTTCACAAATTAAAATACAATAACTGAGAATCTTGCAAAATATATTCCATCCTACGGCCTCTTATACAGAAATAGCTAAAAGAGGTGTCATGAGATGGGACGTTTATTTAATATACAGTAATATTATTACACCACTGAGGTTTTGTAAACTTGCTTCTAATAAGAAACATGTTATATAAAAAACAACCTTTTGAAATCAATTCCTACTTTGGATATTAAGTAAAATTTAAAATTTTTATTTTATTTACTTTTTATTAAATAATTACGATTTTTGTTCTCGTGCTCCCCTTCACAATGGAATGAGGGGTGCAGTAGCTTCTGAAGGCATGAACCTTTGAGCACCCGAATAACGATCATCTTTGACTTCAGTGATATAACTCCCGACATGGAGAACTTAGTCACCAGATTCGAACTCCCAGAACAAGGGATGCGAATCCAACGCCCAACCAGCCAGGCTACTCCGAGCAATTGCAACTACCATAAAGAATTATTATAAAGGTGAAAAAGGTAGTTTTTAATTATTTAATTGATATTATTTAATCAATTTAATTATTTAATTAATTTATTTAATTAAAAAATTAACGGATTAATATTCAGAAAAACTCGTTCCACTACAATTTTAAAAAAATTTGAACTTGATTGGAATAGAAAGCATTTTATTAACAATAGAAATTTGAACTATATTATATATATATATATATATATATATATATATATATATATATATATATATATATATATACGGAGAATGTGAGCTACTAGTAGGAATTGAAAACATGTTTCAAAATAAAAATCCAACGTCTTCTAATGTAAAAGGATTTAAAACAACTATTCAGGTAATCTATTATTTACTTCCATGAATCGATGGAATCAATAACCCTACAATAGAACTCAACCGAATCATCTGTAATCTCTGTTCTGGTTGAAAACTTAGATGTCTGGGCTAATTTTTTTTCTGTTATGTAGTTCTACTTAAAACCACCAAAATTATTATAGAATTCAATAGAAGCATATTAATTACAGTATTTAGGATTTTTATCATTGTTTATTTTATTATTATCCAACAAAAAAGTCTTGCTGAAATATAAAAAATGCTGATCTGCATCATCACATTTATCAACAATTGAAATTTTCAGTTGTTGATAATTGTTGAAATTCGAAAATTTCTTGAGTTATAATAATTTCTTTGCAATTAATAATCGATTATGATGTGATATATTTGCTCAATGACCAATAGGTTCAACATAACAGCTAATAGGTTCCAATTTTATTTTATCAAGTCTTGATTTAACGAATCGCTATAAAAGACTTTTTATGATATTTTTCATGGAAAAAGATTCAGTTATAAATATTGAAAAGAATATAATAAGAATAAATACTGAAAACCTAATTATATATAAGCCAGAATAAAAAATTAACATCATTGTTGCTATTATTATACACTAACATTCTGAAGATACGGCATTAGAGCAAAAACTATATGCATGGCATCAAATGCTTGCATTTTTTTCTGTACAAATGTATATATATATACACTTTAAATTTTCTATAAAACTGGAGATCAGATTAAAATATGCATTTCATGTCATCAGTATAACAATTATTATAGCATCATACAGTATCAGTAAAAAACAGGTACCATATTTAATTTAATAAAAAAAGTATTTACTAAGTTTGGTTTAAAATAATTATTGGAAAAATCTCATGCATATTTAAAGATAAATTTTTAAAAAATGCATTTGAGTTTATTGAAATAATCAAAACACAAGCGTTAAATGTATTTTATAACTAGCGAGAAAAATTTCAGGATCTCGGTTGTTTATCCCCTAGCGGAAAATATATGAAATCGATGACAAACTTTGAAGTTTCAGAAGTTCAACAAGTCTTGCTCGATGGAATGTTTGTGTTTGCCAAGCCTTATCCAATTTTCTCCATTTTTTAGCAAAATGAAGTTTTATTTGTCTTTATTTATTTCTTTATAACTCTTATACATAAATATATTTCATTAAACAATTGGTTTTATTAATTTGAAGGTTTAATAATTAATTGGCTTCGGTTTTTCTATATATAAGGCATGCAATTGCCATATAAGTCATGAATCCGTACATTTAAAATAGTATTACATATGCATGTATTGAAAATAAATTTAAGAATAAACCTAAAAACAGACATAGTAAAGAATTTTGAACAATTTCCATGCGTTCTCATGCAAGTATTTTATTACATAAGAACGAAATAAAAATTTATTTGTTTTTATTCCATATTTGATAGTAAATTAATAAATGTGAAATCAAGTTGTAAGCGCAGAAAAATTTACTAGAAATAAAAACTGAAACCCAAGACAAGGTTATTTTATTCTAAATTCATGTTCGTAGATTTATGTAAACAAAAAATAATGCGACTTAAATATATGAATTTCTAAAACCTACTGTTTAAAGAAATAAATATTTGAAGAAATTACTGTTGTGGAAACATACATCCTTTAACGCCCGCTGAATATTTAGCTGCGAATATTTTAAACTTAAATTGCCGTGTTGTTCTGAAGAAATATTCTTGGTATCCTCCATTTCTTTTGCAAATTAACTGAGGAACAACAAAATTCATGCAAATTATGATTTGTTTTATTAGACCTAAGTATTAAATTTGCAAGAAAGGAATTTTAAAAAAATATTTCACTTTATCAAACTAAAAAATTAAATTTCTTTGAAAAAAAAAGCATGGAATGATTTTAGAGAACTAAAGCATTATTTTTACACTGCAAGAATTTAAGAAATAAACTATTCCAGAGTTAGAATTTCATTAGAAATATCTTGCATGCGAGTAACACTTATCCAATTCAAATAAAAAATAAAACATTTTTAGTTTTAACATTTACAGATACGAAATGGTATGGAAATTGAAGATAATCAGTAACAACGGTAAGATAATTAAATAACAGAAAAGAGGTTTCTTCCTTGCTCATATATCTTCAGACATTTTAAGAACTTTCTGTTTGGAAACTAACATTCCCTTGTTCTCTTTGAATTGAATTACCTATTAATCAACGCTGTAAAAGCAGTGATTCATAATGCAATACAAATATTTTAGATATTTTATTAATGCAAATGTTTTTATTTCTTAGAATATTTAGATATTAAATGACATTACGTATATTTATTATTTATTCACAATTTCGGTTGAAAATATTTAAAAAAATATGAAGAATCGCGAAATTGCCATAGAAATAAATAAATAATTAATTCGTGACGAATCTTTCAAAAAAAAGAATCAAATACTTTCAACGCTACTTACATAAGCCCTTTTATTTTAAACATAGCATTAAATAAATTATGAAATCTTTAAAGCTTAAAATCTCATAATAAAGAAATTTGAAAGAATGACTGGAGCCAGTTGGCGAAGGAACGATCTATGTTCATATTTGTTATGTTATATTCATTATTATATTTATTATTAGTTACTATACATGTACCCTTTTATAAATTGTTAATTATTGTATATTATATACATTAACAAAACTTCACCATCTTACAAGTGCTACTAGTTTTTCACATTACAGGGTACTAATATTTCGAATCAAGAATCCCCTTTTTCTTGTTTCTTAGAATACCATCTTGTATCTTGTCTAATTTGTTCCATTTTTTTAAGATACTAATCATTTTTCGTAGTTCTTACAACGGAAAAACTTCAATCATTTATAATTAGATGACAAAAGTAAAACAAAGAACCATTTAGACTATAAACTGCATTATTTTTTAGCATTCCTTCCATCTTATAAAACTCGAACTTTGTAAACATTCTAATTTTTGTTCTCATTACTATCCTTAAGATTAATTGATATTAGTTTTCTCAACAGGAGGTCTATAGAATGAATAATTATCCCATAACAACCAGAAACAAAATGCATCGTCCTTTTTTCAGAATGAGGCCTTGAAAATTCTTTGTTATCTTCGTGCAGCAATAGCCATTTAAAATAGCGAGAAAAAAAAACATTTCACATGTTTCGCAACTCCCAAGATGTGCATTCCAGATTTGGATACAGAATTAATCTTTTATTTAAATCACCCCTTTTGAATATTTTTATTCTTTGTTACCCTTTTAAGTCAAACAACCAAACAAAAATTCAAATATATTTTTTATCAACTCTTTTGCTATGTCAGTAGCCGCGCTCTGTGCACAACTGATGACCATTTACAAGAATATAAGTAATACAGTTATTTGATTTGAAAAAATAACCAGTTTCTAATTTTGTTTAATAAGTCTAATTATATCCATTCTTGATTTTTGATTTCTTTTTATGAATTCAATTTCTTATTATTATTGATATGGAATACGTCATTTAAAGCTAAGTAATTAAAAATTGATATTAGCTTAAGGTACGAAGGTATTCGAGTAAACTTGAAAAAAAAATCGAACAATTTCATATCTTAATGATTTTCATCTTATATGTATAGACTTTAATATCTAATAACAAATCAAAATCAGTAACAAGAAAAAAGAAATCATTTAGTGTTTTAATATCCTTAAAAATTTTTGAAACGTACCTTTGATATTAAAAACTATCTATTCACTTATTTGTTTCGTTGTCTTAAACCTCCGAAATTAATGAAGAGAAGTGACATAAAATATTCTCATATCTTTTTTGGTTAACAGTGCCGGGTTTTTTTTGTTTGCTTGCTTGATTGTTTTTACTTCTAAAAGTAATCATAAAAATATAATAAATAAGTATGAGAACACTTACTGGCAATTCTTTATTCAATGTGTTTATCAATATCGCTAACCAGATAATTAAAAACAGACTGACTGCAGATAAGTAAAACTTACTGAATTAAAAAAAATTAAAATTAAAATTGAATGAGTTCGAAACTATACCTGACTAAACCGGAATACAAAACTAGTGTTTTCGCCCTATAAAAGCGAATTAATTCATAGAATCATAACAGCAATTCATAGAATTCCCTTTCATATAATATTTGCGTCTTAAGGTAGATATTTCCCTGCTTTGTCAATATGTTTCATTCCAGAGCTAAATAAAACTAATTTGTTCTCGTCCCCCGACCAACAGTCTCGAAACCTAATTCCTTCCTCCAATTTTATTACCTATATGAGTAAGTTAAGCTTTCTTACTTCTGCTTTACTGGTCGGAGCCCGGGCAGATTGAGTTCACCTCGTCTAAATCCTCCCAGATCCCCTTCACGCTGACCAACCCCAGATCAAGAGAGAGAGAGAGAAGAAAACTACTCTGAAAGTTGCAGAATTGACTTAGATATCGAAAACCACATTATGCTCTGTATTCATTTGTGGAGGGTCTCTCTTAACAGCGGACTGTCGAAAGGCGAGTGTCAACTCGGAGATCAACTCGCCTTTTCTGTAACTAGGCATCGAGGATAAATGCGAGAGCGAGTGAATGAATGGACGGCAATCCATGAGATATGGCATTGGATGAGTACACTTGTATTAGAGAAATAACTAAGGTTAAGCTTTTTGCACTCTGGTATATTTCATACAAATAAAAAGATTGAAATGAAATCTGCTATGCATATTTCAATGTATCATGTTAGAACATAATTTCTTGAACGGCCACGTTCAAGAAACGTGCACGTGCAAGTTAAATCATATTTTCATTCATTTTAATTCGAATGAGTCACTTTAGTACTGAAAACATTCCAAAAAAAACTTTGTCTTTCATTTATTGTTTAAAAAAATATCACATTTCCTATTTATTTCCATTTAATATAATCACGTGATCAAAATGACATTTTTCTAAGTTTTATTTGCGGTAGTCATTAACTTAGTTTTTTTTTTATCAGAGCTTCTGAAAATACAATCGCAACATGTTATTAAAAGCTGATTTTTTGAGATGCTCGTGCAGATAATAAAATTTTTATTCTTCAGTAACGGATTAATTTTTTTTTATTATTCCTCTGTGGATTATTTTTTTGACGCAAATAACCTAATCCCAAAAACAACATCGTGTACTGACATGATAATAAATTATATTAATCATCAAAGGAGTCTGAATTCTAGATTTGGGAGGATTTCGCCTTTCAGACTCATCTGAGTTTAAAAAATCTTTTTTTGGTTTAACACTTGTATGTGACAAAAATAACTCAAAAACGTTTTGAGCTACGCGGTTGAAATCTGCCACACTGTCCGCATAGGAAATTTTCAAATTCCTATAGAATTTTGAATGAAATCTGCTCAGAAAAAGGACTTCCGTTGGATTATAAACTAATCATGAAGGGAAGGGAGTTAGATAGATAAAATTCAGAACTAAGATTTTACATCCATAGCAGAGACAAGTGTAAAATTTTGAGCCAAATCTTATCTCAGATTGGCTGTTCCTCAGTCTGATCTTTCAGAAATAAGTAAACGTTAAAATTTTTTAAAAAATAAAGAAAGAAAACGGCGCATTCGCATTAATTACCACCGTACGTATCAATGGTGGTGGTATTTATAGATTTTTTTTCTCACACTCTCTAATAAAACTTGTCATGCCAGAGAACCATAACCGAGATTTGATTTATTCATGCCAATACACATAAATGTATTAAATTTGATATTGAATTTTGTGTTCGATCTTTGTTTTAAAAAGTTGAGAAAAACGTGACTAAAACAAAAACTCCAGACGTGTCTGAAACTTTTTGGATACTATTAAAATATGACTGGGATTAATCGCAAAGGACTATAAGGTAGATTATGAAAAAATGCTCAATTCCCACAAAAAGGTAACATTTTGTAATTATTGTGCGTTACTGACATATAAGGTGTTCTCTGTCATGATAAGTTTTATTTAAGAGTATGCGAAAAATTTTGAATAGTTCCCAACACCTCTGTTATATACTTTGATAATCAATGCAAACTCGTCAATTTTTTTATGAATACTAATTGGGAAAAAGATCGAACTTTTATCAATTTTTCAGTACGATGACTACACTATCCTCCAAACTATTTTGTCACTCTTTATTCTTATGTATAAAATATACCAATGAATTGTATTTTTATTGACCTCTATAATACTTGTTGCATATAGACTTGACAAACAGAAGAAGGAGTGCAGTAGCTTCTGAAGAAATGGAACCCAGAGGACCCGAAGGCAGAAGTCTGAATTCTATCTCACACACGTCACAACCTCATTTCATGGAGCGGACTTCATTCATGCATTTCATTCAATCATCCGCAGGTAGTAATTTAAATCTGGAACAGAGAGCTATCACTTTTGACCCAGTACCTCCAGTGGTATTACTCTCGACTTGGAAGACTTTTTGACAACAACAACTGGCGTGCGCCAACCATCACATACACGGAGAGTCTTCAGCTGGCGGGACTCAAACTCACAGCCCAAGGGATGCCAATCCAACATCGTCCAAACTAGGCTTTCCTGGTCCTTATATCATTGAGTGTTACCTTTTTTTTATTTGAATAATTAAAAACTTAAAAATATAAAATATATTTGTTAAAAGCAGCGCATGGCTTTCTAACTTTGCTACTTTACGAGTAAACATAGCAAAATGTAAGGCATAAGTATTATACAAATCAATCCCGTTTTGATGACTGAAAAAAAATTCTCTCTCAACTCATTTCGAATTGCAATGAGCACTACCCAAACAGAAAGCGAAACAAATTTTGCTGAATCAACAAACGTCGTTCCCTGTTTATTACCATTTTAGAAGGAGACCGAGAAAGCTATGCATAATGATATTTGTTAAACGCTCGGACCAGTCAAGCTGAGCGCGAGACTTTCGTCTCAAAATAATATCCTATTCCCAGGTGAGATGAGTCCCGGTGTCTCAGGTAATTACGCGAAGAACGGAAGCCGGAAGCAATATTTGAGGAGGTAAACTTCTGAAGGAACGGGTCCTTTAAGTCACACAACTGAACTCGGTTGCTGATTTGTGGAAGCCGCAAACTAAGAGCAGTGCATCTCATTTAAGAATCTGGAATTAATTAATGCAAAGCTTTATGTATATTTCGGAAAAGGATTATTTTGAAGATTTAGCCATCAGCGTCCGAATCGACTTCGAACTAACCAAGAAATATAAATTGCAGCCAATTAAATTGAGTTAAAAGAGTTAATGACTGAAATAATTTCTACTTCAAGAGCTTGTAATTTGTTCGTCCTACACCTCTATATTCAGAATTCTTAAACCCGTGCTAAGTAAATAATATTTTAATTATCAAACAATAGTAGTGTGTGTTTTACTGATTCGGTCATAAAGTTCTAATTTTCATTTTCAATATAAATAAAACTCGTACGGTTTCTCAGATCAGAGAAATAAATAGATTCTTCAAAAGAAAAAATGTCATGAAACTAATTCTTTATAAATTATAATGCTTCCTTGAGATGGGTAAAAAAAAGTTTCCTATTCCCATGCAAAATGTTTTATTTGTTTTATTTAAATACCCATGTGCATATTATATGTTATATATTAATACGTATATTTCAATTTAATATGCATATTTCATGCTTAAACCTACAGATATAGGGATTTTGATGTAAGACCAAAACTTCGGAAGTAACGAATTGTGTGTTCGAGTCGATGATGGACCAAAAAATTAGGTTCGAACATATTCTATTTGACTCCAAGAATTAGCTGTCTTCTTACTATTTATAAGTTAACTGAAAAAGAAGCACTAGTCTTAGATAATGATTTTGATTGACTTCATCACCTGAAAAGAAGTTCCGAATTTCGAGATTTTCCCTAAAATTTTATTTTAAACTGGAATGCAAATCGAACTTAATTTTGAAAGGTGACATTTAATAAAGTTCTCAACTGAAACGTTGGGGCCCGGATAGCCTGGTTGGTACGGCATGGGATTCACATCCCTTGGGGCTGCGAATCAATACCCTCCAGTCAAAGACTCTCCGTGTGGGTGGTGACTGGTACGCGTTAAATCTGTACGCACCCAAACACCTCCATGTCGAGAGTAATACCACTGATGGTACTGGATCAGAAGTGATCGTTCTCTGTTTCAGATCTAAATTACGATTCGTGGATGCATGAATAAAGTCTGCCCAGTAAAAAGGGTTTTGTGACGTAAGTGAGCTAGAAGTCAGACTTCTGCTCACTTCCTCAGACGCTACTGCACCCCTCCTACCGTTGTAAACAGAGGAACACGAGAATAACAACAAAAACTGAAACGTTTAGTATAGATTTAAATAAAATAATTTTACGCCATTCCCCAAAATAGATGTATTAATATTCCGTCTAAAGCAATACTAGAACTTTTTATGACGTTTCTAGTAATTCTGGCCGAGCCGTAGGAAAGCAAAAACTATAACAAGTCCAATATAACTCTTCAAACTTCCATGCCACACTAATGAAGGATCCTTTGGCTTTTACTGATTTAGAGTAAACCCGCTTACACAGCAATTTTCAGAAGAATCAGACTTGAAGCTGACTCAATTCAGCTCCAATAGCCAAACCTTGCTGCACGATAACCAAAGTCTCTCTAAAATTTCTCAATTACTCAAGTGTTTTTTTTAACTGATATCCACTTTATTTTCCAGACAGAAATTTTTTGAAAAAATCATGAGTTTTTGAATAATAAGTTTGTACGATGAAAATTGTAAAATATTTCATAATAATACAATTATTCTGAAATTAAGTTTCCCATTGCTCCACAGTTTAATAGCCAACTGTATTTGTCCCAAGAAACTAACGCTGTTCTTTTAAATCATCAATTTTTTAAAAAAAATCTATAAAATAGGCAATCTACAGTATTTTACTTATGTCCCAAATCATATGAGAGGGTTACAAAATAAGTCTTAAAGCAATACAAGCTATGCATTTCTTCAAAGTTTGTTATTTCATTTTTATTATTAAATAGACTCAAAAAATATTGCTGATTTATAAAACTTTTGAACAAAATTATATGTTACAAAAAATATTCTACAACAATTGATCGTGAATGTAATCAAGTGATATTAGTAATGAATGTAATCAAGTATAGTGATTACGTGATTACATTAGTAGATTCACGTGATTACATTAGTAATGAATGTAATCACGTGAATGTAATCAAGTGATATATTACAGAAACATGTGCTAAAATCATAAAAAGTAATGCCCTTTATGTATTATGCGATATCTTTTATTAAGTTTTATACGTAAAATTTTATCAACAATGCTCATTTCCTTTATTAAAATTGAACAAAATCTGTTTGAAAATTATAATAAAACTATTTCAATGCTTTTAAAATAGAAATTTTAATCAATATTTTAAACAATTTTAAAATTTTAATTAAAAAGTAAAAGCAAAATTTTACTTTATATGTGCGGGAGTTTATTTAAAATGGCTTCAACAATATGTGAAAAATAACAAAATATACATTTTAAACTTGATTATAGATGTATTTTTTAAGAAGTAGGGAAAAGAAGTTCAGAAATGATAACAGGAAATATAAAACTACTAAATTATGAAAAAAAACTAAGAAGTACGCATATACTATGAAACATACGTTACAAGTAATAACGGTTTAAATTTAGAATTTAAAATCATTTTCAAAATAAATATATTATTTTGGATAGCAACAAAATCAGAAGGAAAATTTAATTAATTCACCCGAGATGTATTAAAAATAAAATTTACTGTTTTGAGCACAATTTTAACTCCTCTGTTTAGTTTTACTGTTTTTCTTACATGTAAATTTGATATCAAATTCCCCAGCCTTAATATTTACTTTTTGACCTTGAAGATTTCTTTTTTCAGAAGAAAGTAAAATTTGAAGAATTATTTTTATTATTTAAATATTCAAATTCCTTTCTGAAATGTTTAAACGGTGTAGTAATATTAAAAAATGGTACTATAAATATATAAGTAAATGTTGATGTGTTGGGAAAAAAAGAAAATATTTTTTTGAGAACACCATGTATTAATTATTAGGAAAATTCAAAGAAAACAGCAAAAATCAGTAACATTCGATAATTATTTTATATTAATAACACTAACTAATTTTTTCAAAAATAAATGCAAAAAAACATTGTTAACAAAAATTATTGTTAATATTTTAACCGAATTTTTTTCTGTAATGTTCAAAATAGAATATTTCTCAAAAGTCTGATTTAAAAAATAATAAAAACTGCACTATCATTCAAGTATATTGTATTTAAAATGTGCAAATTTAACAGCGAATTGTCCGAGTTTCGAAATAAAATTAAGAGAAAAACTTTGAATGTGAATTTAAAAAAACATAGTTTATAAAGAATTCTTCTAATAGTTGCTATTCTTGAATTCAAAATATATTGAATACAATATTGGAATGTCAACATTTTCAAAATTTTGTATTCTTCGTAAAATATTGATGGAACACAATACTAATAAATTGAACAGAATCTTCAAGATGGAAAAGGAGGATTTTGAATTAGCATTGATAAATTGTTTGGAAAATGTTAAAAGCCAATACACATTTTATTGAAAGATATGCACAAATTTTAGTACCATGTTGGATACAACATTGGAATATCGTCATTTTCAAAACATTGGATTCTTTCTAAAACAACTGATGCAACACAATACTAATAAATTGAACAGAATCTTCAAGATGAAAAAAAAGTGTATTTTAAATTAGCCTTTATAAATTGTTTCAAAAATATCACGTGTCCATACTCATTTTTCAGTGAACAATATATAAAAACAAAATATTGCAGAAGCATCGGGCATTGGAAAAGCTCTCGAATTTTACCTAAAACAACAGAATCTTCAAAAATCTCAGTAAAAGTGTACCGAAATCGAAAAAAAAATTCGTGTCTCGCCAATAAAACACTAAAGACAACCAGATAAAAATACAATTCACTTTTTCGTAGAACGCGCCCATCTTCAAAAGCATTCCTTTCTTCGCGAATATAGATAAATAAAGGAAGCCTGTTCCACCGAAACAGGGTTTTCTGTAACTAAGATGGATATCTGTCAGGGTTATTGGCAACAAAACTGTTTCATCTCGATCGGGCTCATATGTTGACTAAATCGAAACGGAAAAAAATATAAGGCACACAATATTTTTTTTTTACTTCTGTACCTTTAAGGAATGAAACAAAGGGAGAAACGGAAAGATGTTTCCCTAAGTAAAAGCGGTAGTTTTATCCACCGCCTTCGACGACCTGAAACTGGCGCAATTCCATGAAATTGAATATCTAAGATGTCTACATTATTTATATGTCAAGGCGATGCAGATAAATTCTTTCGAAAAGAAAGGTTTCGTTGAATGCATTAAAATTTACTTACATGGAATTGTATCGTTTTATTTAGAATAATACACGCAGGGACTGGTTTTAAAAGAAATAGAACCCGATTAGAGAAAAAAAATTTAGTCAACAATATTAAATGTTATGTTATAAGAATATAAAGATTTGGAATGTAAAAGAACCTTGTAGGAATATACTCTTTTTCGACTTCAGGGTGTACTTGAAAAATAAAATGTTATTTTTTTTGTTTCATATTATATGTTGAAGACAAACGTAAAAGTAATTAAGAAACGGAAATGGCAGTTCTTTTATCTTATTAAAAATAAATTTTAATTAGAATTTTTTTCACAGGTTATAAATGTTATTATTGAGATATTTATAGTTTTCACATGCCCATGAGCGCACAGTCACTCTTTCCATGGACTTAATTCTAAATGCGAAACAGATTTATAATTATGATGATAAAAACAGGCGTTGTACTTAGTTTTTCCAGTTTAAATCCTTTCTTAATTGTCATAACCACGTGCAAATAGACGGATTGATAGGCTACCTATAAGCAAATTTCATTTAAAATTTGATGAGTATTTGAAGTTTTGTTGCAAGAATCTAAAAAGAAATTTCATCCATAGAGCTTTAGTTATCATGTTAGACCAGCTTAATTTAGAAAAATAAGTAATTTTTTTTCTCGATGGGAAAGATTCAAAACGTGGTGTTTGGTCAAATTATTTGGGTTAAAATTGTTGTGTATAGAAATAGTTCTCTTCTATGCATTTTATGTGCTACAAATTAGATCGCAAACTGACTACTCGCCGTCCTAAGGCACATGGAAACACGGTTATATATATTGTTTGATTCTCAATAATATTTTAATGGGCAAAGCATTTTCTCTCAAATAGAAGATATGATTCTAAATTATGTCCCAAAACAACGTCCTCTGATACCAAAACTGAAATTCTAGAACGAGGTTAATTCCCGCTCCTCTTGGCCTACCATATGTAAGAGAAAAGTTCTAGAGAATTTAATTAATCAATCAAGAGAATTTAAGTGCATTAGGCTGCCTTTTTTTCTGCTGTATCCTGCTATTTCCTATGGCTGCAGTGTATTATTATTATTTTTAGCTTTGCATATAAATAACAGATATTTCCTTCCCAAAATACTTGAATTAAAGACAAAAATTATTATACTTTTAACTGTACCTTGCGAATTTTCGAATTAATGTATATTTATTAATATATGTATTATATCATATAATTAACAATATTCATCGTTCTGAAAGTTTTGCATTTAATTTGGAAATAACTCCACTTTTTAATATATTTTTCAATTTCTGATAACTAGTTTTCGTTTGTTATTTTTCATATATTCGTTTGGGAATAAAAATAGTCTTTGTTTCAAAAATATATGGCAGTACTTTTTCCAAACGCGTTCTCTAAAATTGAATTTAAATTAGTACGCCATTTTAAATTTACTTTCTTCTTTAAAATGCTATGCACTCTAAGTAAAGACCATGCTATGAAAAGCTCATGAAGGTAAGTATTTGGAAAGAACTCATTCTTGGAATAATGAAATCAGAATGCTTCTTCTTCGTTGCTTTTTATATGTACTTCAAGCTACTTGATACCCAACAATAAGATAAAATGATATAAACGCTGAAACAATAGACAAATAAAGTGCATTTCAAGATAATTTACCGTAAATGATAAGACCTGTGGGAAAGAAGGATTTTCATGTAACTCACAGATGTAAATCCGATATATATCTAAGCAGACTCTCAAGTCGTAAAATATGAATAAAAAAAGATATTTAATAAAGATTGCCAGTAGGTCCCTACATAAAGCACGGACGGATTCAGTATTTCTGCTTTATTGAACCATGATCACATCTGCTTTACAGTCAAGGATTTTTAATTAATAATTCAGTTTTTCTTAATTTGAAAGTTCACGTGGAGAAACTATTTTGTAGATGGCTTTCTGGCACAGAGGTAGCGCGTCTTCCTCCTGTTCTGGGAGTCCCTGGTTCGGGCATAGTTGTTCTTCTGTGTGCTATCTGTGAGATGTGAGACTGTGCCCCCCTGTAAAAAGGGGCTGTGCAAGCAAATGTGGTGAGTGTGTAGCTAAAGTAGTACTCTTGACCCTAGTTGGCGCTACTTGAAATAACAGATTCATATTCTTCAGTTTAAAATCTGCTGATCTATCAGCGGGGCTTGTCCATGGCAAGTGCCATAAGTAACAACAGCTATTTTGACTTTTAAAATTTTGACCGATAATTTGATGAATGTTAAGATTTAAGATGTCATGTTTAATTCTATCAGGCCATCTTCTGCTCATGATGTCAATGTTTAAGTTCTAAGAACAATAAGGGTTCATTTTTTCATATAAAAGATTCTATCTCTATGTCAGTATCTTAAACATCATGAGGTGTAAAGAACTAAGAGAAAGCATGATCTCGTCTGTAGTATTTTCACCAAAGCTACAACATAAAATTTCAGATTGAAGCTACCAAAAAAAATGAAATATTTTTTTTGTGAATATTCATTTTTCGTAACTACATTATAGAACATTTTAAAAGATTTAATCGGGAAAATGTTTGGATTCCCTATTGTTACTCACCTATTCGAATTAGAATTAATCAAGTTGGAGAGTAAATATTATTGATGACATGATCGGTATTCAACTTAGTATGAGTGCAGTTAAATATAATTCTGAAATGTAAATCAAGAAAAAAATTGGTGGAGTAATTTCGTTCGACATTTATGAATAGTTAATAGTCTTATTGTTTCTTAATTTTAATATGAAGTATTAAAAAAATTTTCCTTTCAGATAAAAGTAACTGAAGTTTTCACCAAAAAACGACAAAATCTAAAAAAACAATTGTAAACTGTCAATAGGAAAAGTTATTTGAAAAATTTCTAGAGGACATCGACAAAAAGTAAATTGAAAACTTTTGGTTTTTTAATACAATTCTGCACAAAATCATCAAAATCAGTTTTACCAAAAATTATGAGGAACGCTCTAAAGAATATTGTAAATACAAAAGGAAAATGCTTCCATTTTTTTATTTTAGTCTTTTTTTCTTGTGTACCAAGTACAGAGAAAATACTGCAATCATCAAAAAATTGGAATTCGAGGGTGTGATCTTTCTTCACATCTAAATTAAATCCATGAGTTTCAGAATCGCAGTTTTGGAATTTTTACTGTCTGTGAGCACGACAACTAAAAAGTATATTGAGTTAAACAAAAGATGCTTAGCGAATAGACTTAGGACAGATTATTACACCTCTATCAAATTTAGAATGAAACTCATCCAAACAAATTCTAAATATCTGGCCGTTTTAGAACAAAAAAACTCGATAAATGTCTAGAGCAAAGAGCTAGGAATATAAACTTTGTTCAGCCTAGAACCACCTGTTTAGCATCTAGAATATAGGTTCTTATAACAAATACTTTAAACCAAATCTGTTAAAGAGTTAACTGTTTGTTGATATGTATTTTAACAAGAAAATGAGAGAACAATCAATGAAATGAAATTTTAATCAATGAAATCTGGTTCATTGGTTAAAGGCTATAGTTGTTGTTCCATATTAAATTTTAACTACAAACGCTGACAAAAGAGCTTCTAAAATATTTATTCGTACAATAGGTTCCTTAAAAATGTTAAATTTCTACCAAATATCTATATCGTAGCTATTGATTAGTTCAATTCCATGCAAAGTATTTATTGTTCCGTAGTTCTTGGCAATTTTAAGGACATAAATATCAATACCATGAAAGATATCCTTAGTCTTACTCAAAGTCTATAAATTTTTGCGGGGAGATGATGATGCGGTCTTTATTTCAAAATGATTCGGAAAGACAAATTTCGATTGCTATTGGAATAGAGAAAATAATTCGACAGAGTAAATTCGTAGACATATATGAATAGTTTTTAGTATTATCATCTTTTTAATTTTAATATGGATTAAAAATCATCTTACCAAGTTACCGCTAAGAATATATGCAGTAATAAACCATCATTTTATATAAACAAATGGTATATTTTTGAAATATTTTATAGATAGGTATTAAATTCATTTGATGCATAACGGTCTTCATTTCAAAATCCTTTTTACTACATATTATAAGGATATAAGAAGCATTCTGAATAATAGTGTAAATGCGTTAGAAAAATTCGATTAGGGAATGCCTATTTTTTAAATTAATTTTTATCATGTCAGAACATATTGCTGTTTTTGAGAAGAGGTTTTCGGTGTCAAAAAAATCCGTGGGTGAAAAATATTTTTGTTGAAGCAAAAAACCTCATCCCAAAAACATCAAATATCCGTAGGCTAAAATTTAAAATTTTATTATCTGCATGAGCATCTAAAAAAAAAATCAGCTTTTAATGACGTGTTCTCATTGCATTTGCAAAAGCTCTGATTTTTTTTAAAAAAAATAAGTTAATGACTCCAGCAAATAAAACCTTTAAAAATGTCGTTTTGAGCACGTGATTATACGAATTGAAATAATGATAATTTTTTTAACAATAAATGCGATACACAGTTTTTTTTTTTTTTTTGATCGTTTGCAGTACTAAAGTGACTCGTTCAATGAAACGGTTAAAATGAATAAAAATATAATTTAACTTGCCCGAGCAAGTGGTGCTTGGTCGTTCAAGAAATAGTGTTCTAACATGATACGTTGAAATATGCAAAGTAGATTTCATTTTAATCTTTTCCCCTCTTACTTTCTTCCAGTTGACTATATAATCAAAAAGCTTTTGCCCGTATTTATGGCACATCCTTCCAGAATCATTTTCATTATTATGCTTCGTTAATAGAAAAAAAATTCGATACTTAAACACTTTCAAATTATACATGTTGTCAAAAACAAAAATTGCTATTCAAATAATTTGAATTTCCCTTAAAACTAATTTATTTTTTCATCCAAACATTCACTTTAAAACACCATCTTTCGAAAATAAATTGCCTTTGCATGGCTTTACGACAGAAAACGATACACAAAAACCTTTTTCAAAACAACAATTCAATTTGGTGCAGCCCCTATCCACTTTTATGCATCGATGAAGGCACTTCTTCCCAGCAAATTATGAAACGATCACCAAAATATTGATTCAAGAATCCTGCATACATCGGAAGTTTAATTCACTCAGTCTCGTGATAAGAGCCGATCAATGCGAGTCTATGATTATGTTTATTCTCTCCATAAAACACAGCAACACGAAACCGAGTTAAACTCGACATTTCCCCCGTCTTATCTCCGGCTGACAGCTTCAGGAAAGACTCGGCTTTAATAGAATGGGGCTCACCAAAGCCAATCAAAGCCGTCTTACTCCCCAACATGGCGACGAATGTACATCCGGGTGTGTCGATCACTCTCGAAATTGGCACCCGTCTGACAATAGGAGTAGACGCGCATAAATTAACCGAGCAATTGTATTTGGGATGTAATTGTCCCGCTAACGTGACAAATTATTCAACTAACGCCTAACGTACTTGGGCCGTGGTGTAATTGGATATAAAGATGCTGAAGCAGGGAACTATGAAATGCATTCGGAGTATTTTCTGGAGTTAAGACTGGTCCACTGGGGAAAGGGGATCTTTCTAAGGTAGGCGTCGTTGTTTGAAGGGCGGTGAACTCGTTTTAAATGAAATAATTGATAGGCAGATGCATAATTAGAGGAGCGGAATACTTCGAGCAGCGAGCATGCAATGTGTCATCATTTTCATGAGGGAATCAAATATTTATTTGCAGTTGCCGGTTATTTAAATAAAGGGCAGAGGTTTAATTGATTGTTTGAAATCCATAATAGTTTTCATTTGAATCTATTCGCAGATTTAAGTTGCAATACGAATTTTTTTTGTAAAATTTGTAAAACTAATTAAAACAATATAAAAACTATTATAGCATGAGGGGAATCAAATATTTATTCGCAGTTGCCGGTTATTTAAATCAAAGACAGAGGTTTAATTGAGGGCTTGAAATCCATAATAGTTTTCATTTGAATCTATTCGCAGATTTAAGCTGCAATATGATTTTTTTGTAAAAATTGTAAAACTAATTAAAACAATATAAACACTATTATAGCAAATGCTTTTAACTTGACATAGGATTAAATATACCCAGACTGAGTGGTCAGAAAATTTAATACGGGAAATTCCATCTAGCGTTTTTTTTTTCAATATTTGAACAAGGTTTTAAATCACGTGGAGTGTCCCCTAAACATTTCATTTTGTCTCATAGATGGAATAATGATATATAGAAGTTACATAATTGCTCTTATCTTCTCTTTTGAATACTTGATGACGATGCGTGATTAAGTATGCATCCCATAGTTCATTGGGGTTGTGAGTAGAGGAGATGACACTGTTCTGTTAATATGTCCAGTGGCTTCCTGCACGGATCCTAATAATCTGCATTCTAAAACAGATACTATTAAAGTAAACTTGACAGAATTTTTTTTATTTGATATTTTGTTCTAATTTTCGTTATTTTGTCAAATTTACGTATCATTATTATAAAGAATAATTCAGATAACGAGAAAAAATGTGAAATGTACAGCCACCAAGAACACACAACTTGTAAGAATTTTCGAATTTCTGCTCTTATGGAAGTGGATGAAACATTGACTACAAAATACTGCTTTTACAAATATGAAGCAAATTAATTTAAATAAAAGGTTATAAAAATGAAAGAGAAAAAATGTTTAATCCATTCAAAAACTTTAAAGATTATTCATTTAATACATTATTTCTTCATAATTTAAACTTTTGAAATGACATACGACTGAATGTTCAATTTTACTGAAATATTTTGAGATCAATATTTGAAATGCTATTTGTTTGTAAAATACAGAGAAGCATGCAACAGTACATGCATATTTGCACAAGATTCGTGATGTTTTCAATATGAATATGAAAAGGTCTTATATATGCATATTCTGAGCCCCCAAGTCATGGTAATACATATGCATCTTCTAAGTTTGATAGTTGCTGAAGCCTCTTTTCCAGCATAACTGCATGTACAAAGGAAAAGTCAAATAGTTTAAAGAATATGAAGTTTCTCACCCGTTATCCCTAGTGTCATTCTCAATATTTTCAAACAAGTCGTATGAATATATGAGAAAATATATGTCTCGAATAAGGTAATATTTTCTCGGGAATAATGTTTGGAAGTTGTTTAAGATTCTTTCAACTGGTTTTGAAAGATCTTGTTTTCTATGTGATATTCCCTTGGTGCAAAAATAAATGCCAACTCTGGTTGCATTAAATATCTCATTTGCTCCCAGGACAAATTGAAATATCTCAAAGTATTATGCACATGCAAGAATTTCAGAAGTCAAATCTGTTCCAAGAATATTTATGAATTTTAATCATTAACTAAAGTTCAATTGATATGAATATTCTGAAAGATTGTTTACATCCCATGCTGGTTGTCAAACATTCTTTACTTTCTGAAGAAGAAGTGATGACAAAATTGTTGCTTTAAGAATATTATAGAGATTTCTTTTAATGAGCGTCAGATCATTATCGATATTGGAAAAAAAGATGTGATGAAAAATATATAATAAGAAACTACGACAACATAATTGGAGCACTGACAAAAATTTATTTATATAAAAAGAAAACCAGTTGATTCTCAAAGTTAAAGGTCCGACGCAAAATTTTAGCCCCTTAAAATAACAATTATCATAATAGAGGAAGTATTAATAAATAAAATTAAAATTTAGAATGTTATAGTAAATTTCCTAAAATACATTAAATTATGAAAAGCTTTATAATATGTCGCTGCAAAGAACTTGAAAATTTATCTCAGGATTGTTAGGATAAAACATTTCTTGAGATTGCATTTACTGACCTAAACCAATTAAAACGAAGTGATGCATCTTTTTATGATAACCAAATAAAGACAATTAGTGTCGAAATTTCAATTAAAAGCGTTTAATAGATTAAATTAACAAACGGACATTTTAATATAAGATTAATTTGATACCGTTAAATGTAATTCTTTCGTAATGAAAATACGGCCATTTATTCTTTCTAAGTTTGAAAATAAAATCATAAGATGTGAAAAATGCATTTTTTACTACAACGCATAGTGATAAATGCCTTGAATAAAATTTACGTAATACATTTTGATTTAAATGTAATTATAAAGTTTAACCATTTATATAATAAATACCTAATAGTTTATTCATATTGCCATATCAGATCAATTGAATCTTGATAAAGTATTAGCAATTATACTTTTTACTATTTCTGTCAGAAAAATCTCATTAAAATATAATTTACTTAGTTATATTATCACAGAAAGTTTTTATCTCTTGGAAGATCCGAAGTCGTTGATGACAGTTCGATTAACAACAAAATTAAGTAATTTAGAATAATAATTAAATTATGAAATTGAAAAAATAATTCGGTAATATAATTTGAAATAATAAACATTACATAACCATTATTTTACACTATTCCCATCAGGAAGTCTTATTAAATTCTAAATTTTTTAGCTATATATATCAAAGGCAAATTTTGCCTGTTTGATGATGATGATGTCGTGTCCGCTTTTTACCACGGAAAGAGAAGTGCTATAGCTTCAGAGGGTATGGACCCCCGAGCAACCGAGGGCACAAGTCTGACTTCTAGCTCATATGAAGATGAAACATACACCCACACGCTTTCACAGCCCCTTTTAACAGGGGGGCACAGTCTCACATCTCACAGATAGAACACAGAAGAACAACCATGCCCGAACCCTGGAACTCACAGAACAGAAGGAAGACGCGCTACCTCTGTGCCAGAAAGCCGGCTTGCCTGTTTAAATGCCTTCAATAAATAATAAAATTTGAAAAATAATAAAATTAGGTAATTTGAAATTATAATTCATCGATGTAATTTCAATAATATTTAAATGTTGCCATATGAAATAATAATCACAAATATCTAGTCGTTATTATACAATTTTTTTCCATTTTGTGTTTTACTTTTCCTCGAAATTTAATATAGTTTCTATAATGTGTTAAAGATAGGAAAAGCTATCAAAATCATGAATATATGTTATTCTGTGGGATAATTAAATTTAAATTCATAGCTCATTAAGATACAAAAAGTTAGCAAAATTGTATACTCACATTATTTTTCTATTTAAAAAACTACTATTTGCACCTATATAAAACAATCGAGACATGAAATATAAAGGAATAATAATAAACTCGCATTAGTTTTAAAAAACTAAAATTCACAATAATCTATATTTCAAAAAGCATCATTTAAATAATACTTCCCTAACAAACATATTCATTACAAACTTCCAGAGCGCCCCCTGGGAGCTAACTGGTAAATCTCCAAATCCGTCACTCTGATGAAACCTTCGCCGCTCACTGGAAAGGATAAGTGCTGAAAGATGTAAAAATCTTTTCCACCCCGATGATTCACTTTCACAACCCCATTTCCCATGGCAGGAATTAAATATTTTTTCATCCCCCTCCCTAGGACACTTCTATCTTGTCTTATGTCCACGCAGGGATGGTGACCATCCCTTCCCCCATCCCCCCATCTGTATCGACCGGATTTATAGCACGGGGATTGAAACGATCTTAACCAAAAGAGAAGAAGCAAGGGATATGACTTTTAAGGGTTGACGCGCCGTGCAGACGCCTTGTGAGAGAATGAGGCCTGCACACTCTGCTGAGGAATTTGTGTAAGGTTTTATGACAAGCATATAGGAAATCCTGAAAAAATGGCAAAAGATTTGAAAAATTCTCAAAAAAAAAATTCTCTTATGGAATGTTTTTAGAATTCTGATATCCAGTCTTCCAGTATTAATAATATAACAATTTATTAAAAATGTTTTAATGTCTTTTAATAATATTTAATTTTTTATTCAAATGATAATAATAGTTTGATGGCAATTTTTAAATTAATTTCTATTTTTAACATCATATAATTAATATACGGGGAGATTTATAACTAAAGTTCCACTTTGAAATGATCATAAAGAAACTACTGAATTAAATGTTATCAAAATTTGGTAACAGTTCAAAGAAAGTCATAGAAATTAGTTTTCCATGAACAAAAAAAAATTACCAGACAGAAAGAAGATGCATGCAAAATTAATTTTTAAACAAAATAGGACATGAAGGCATAGATTGCAAATATGTTTCATCATTTCTGAAATATGTTACAAAGCATGTTCAATGTGACGTCCACCATTTTCTGAAAACCAGTTAATTCACATGGCTGCGATTTCAAAGAAGCTCTTAGAATATTAGGAAGAATGTTAGAATGTCGGTGTATAGAGCCTTTTAGTTATCCCCCCGTTTTGTTTTGTTTTTTTGGTTTATCAACATAAACAATGCTTTTTGAGATAACACACATTGGACATGCTTATTAACCGGTTTTAGAAACGATGAAACACATTTTAAACTGGTTTCTTCGTGTCTTATTTTGCTTTAGAATATTATATACAACGTCATTTTTGCCTTTTGTAATTTATTGAACAGAAATTTTTATGACCTTCTTTAAGCTGTTACCAAATTTGATAATATTTGGTCCAGTAGTTTTTCATGACTATTTCAAAGTGGGTCTTTAATTATGATAACCCTGTATCTTCTGAGATCTTGTTATAAAAATTGTATTTTTCGATCATTCAATTCTTCGATAGTAATATCGTTCTGTTTTTTATATCCAAGATTACTGTTCTTTACACGGCCTCAACAGCAATCACACTAATCGAAGAAAGGAGCAATTCACCATTCTCAAAGTTCGCTTGATGCAATTTTGAACTCCTCCAGACTTAGTAATCATTTGGGGTTCAATACAGTAAAATTATATTTGAAATTGTTGGGTCGTAATTTTAACATTCTAATTTGTTGGATTTTTGAACACGTTGGTATACTAGGGAGCGATAAGGCTGGTGTTGCCAAAAAACCAGTTAACCCAAATCAAGAAACATTTGTCTATTTCCAAGACTTAGATCAAACTTTAAGGCTACATATAAGGGAACATGACTGATACTTGCAACTTGATAATAAATTATATTGCATCCAACCATCTATTTTTTTCAGTCATATATTGAGTAACACGTTTACAAGACTTCACATAGGGTGTACTTATATTATCACAAGAATTTTCTTCTTTCGAATACCGCTTTAAATTTGTCCAAAGTGCATTACCATAACTTTTGTTTGACTTATCAAGTGTGAATTCTCTAAATACAGTATTCTAAGAGTAAAATATTTTATAAGAGATTATTTTAGTTTGAAATAAATGATGGGCGAATCTTACCATGTTAAGGCGTTTTCATTTTTACTTGACATCAATTTCATATATAATATTTAATTTCTATTTGCACTTTGTTTTTTTAATCCCAGGGGGTATTTCGTAATTGAAGATGAGATGCTTCCAGATGGCGGTTGTATCTCGCCAACCTGATGGGCACACTAATAGGAGGGGGATTATTTCCTCCCATCGATGACAGGACATACTCTCTACGGAAAGAGTTGTACCGGGGCCGGTGATGGCCTTTAGGACTCAACCACAGTTCCCACCAGTATTGTTGCTGAGGCGGTCCGCCATAGTGGTTTAAATCCGTGTGCCTTCACGGTGGGTCCAAGAGTCTGGTATGACTTCACTTTGTTCTTTTAACTTTGCATCTACTTACAGTTTTTAATGAGCAATTTAATTTTTACATCTAATGACTGTTTTTTTAATTAGAAATGTGAGGCCGGGATGGCTTGGTTGGTGGAGAGTTGGAATCGTACTCCTTAGGTTACGGGTTCGAATCTCACCGGCCAAAATATTTCCCGAGAGTGTGGCGATTGCCGCTCGTTACATCTGTTCGTGGTCGCAAAGTCCTCCATATCGAGAGTAATATCACTGGCGGTACTGGGTCAGAGGTGATCGTTCTCTTTTCCAGGTCTAAATTACGATCTGAGATGAATGAATGAATTTGCATAAATGTAGTCCGCCCCCTAAAAAGGGTTGTGACATGTGTACAGCTAAGTCGTACTCTTGGCCCTAGATGGCGCTACTTGTAAAACAAAGAGATGCATTTCTTAGGTTTAATATCTGCTGATCGTATCAGCGGAAGCTTGTCAGAGGCAAGTGCCATTAGTCACAGCACACAACAATGAGTAATTTTTTTCTTGTATTTTTAGTTTGGTAAAACTTATCATGAAAGTCTAACTTATCATGAATCTGGCAACAAAAAATACTCAAACAATCGATGAAAGAATCGATGAACAATCTTTCCAGCTTTAATTTTAGTATTATAAATATCTTGCCTTAGAATATCTTTTTATACAGATGGTTATTTTACCATGGACATTTTCAAAGTAAAACTATCATATTGCCTGCAGAACTTTATAAACTCGAATTCCAAAGAATGGTTTAATTCTCAAATCCGGAGAGATTCTGCAACAATCAATATACTAATTCTGAACAGGTGATGTTAGAAATTCAGATAAACATAGTATTAAAGTTGTCTGATAAATGGAAGCATGCTTCCACAACGCAGAACGAGAAGCGAAACTATCAGCTGCACAAAGATAATCTATACGAAATAGGATGAACGTCAGATACATTTCTTGATTAAATACATTCCGTATTCCTCTAAGCCTTCAACATTCAGAATAGCGGATACAAGTTAAACTCTATGAAACAAGCTCTCCACGATGGTATTTCATGCATTTGGAACTAAAGAGCATGCATTTCAGCTGCAAAATCATAATATTAAACTTTAGATAGTTAAATTATAACAAGTAATATAAAAAATTAAAGCCAATTCCTAAAGTCAAAAAAGAAATTTTTGATTCTATTAACTTTTTATGAAATAATTACAATTAATTTAAATATCCATATGCATATGACAGAATCATAATATTAAGTGGTAAAATACAAAACGAATTTCCTTAGTATTTTCCATTCTCCTTCTAAACACGAACTTCACTCTTGGGGTTAGGAACGAGAAGTGCCCAACAATTGATGACAAAGAATTTAAGGAGAGAAATCGGAATTAAACTTAAAGCTTAAAATGTCTTCAATTTTATTTTTTGAGGAAAATCCTTCATTCTAACCACTTAACTACAAATCCTAACTCACTCCCAAAAATCATTTAAATAAAACGTACACTTAAAACAAAAAATTTCAAAAAGTTATCAAAAAATTATTGATTTTCGCAAGAATTGAATTCGCATTTTTCACTTTCACGTGAAAAATACTGAAATTCTTGCATTTTACCGATTGCGTTAATGCCTGTTAAATTGAATTTTCATTAAAAATAGCTACAATTCGGTTTTAAGTATTAAAAATCAGTTTAATTTAATTAATGAATTCATATTTTTAAAAACTGTATCAACATTAGGTATTATCCACTACAAGCTTTGAAAAATGCATTTGAACATGAGTGAATGTACAAAAAGTATTTTATTAACGATTGAAAGCATGAATAAGATATATAAATATAGATAGGGAGAATGTGAACTAATAGTAAGAATTGAAAATATATATTCTAAAATTAGATATTTTTCTTCCACTTATTTCTAATAGATAAAGAAACCGATAAAATTAAATTCTATATTATTGAATTAGTACAGAATTAAATAAATATTAAATAAAATAGATGTCAAACTATATATTCACATGAAACCATTCTCAAAAATAATTAAATGTAAAAAATATAGTTTTAAATTTCAGTCAAAATTTTATTATAAAATTATTTTAACACATTTTTGCATGTTTTGAAGATCGATTTCTTTATAAAGTATAGTCATTAAAAATTTTGAAGGAGATTATATTGATTATTTTCAAAAGTTATTACCTCATTAATTGTTTATATACATTCATTATTAAGTCAGTAACTAAATTTAAAACAATTCGGGGGGGTTTTCAGTTTATTATTACTTTATGAAAGAACGAATTACATTGAGAATATTTCCTCTGAAACTAAACAGTAACTAAAATAGGAATTTTAAAAAAACTGTAGTGTTTCTACAAAAGTTCAAGTTATTTTCAGTTATAGAAAATAGCATGGAGAATTTGTAAACTTCTTTTTATGTAAGTCTAGTTCTGATTAACGTTACTTATGTTCAATTTTAGCCCTTTGATAATTTAATTCAGATTATTTTGCATGTCCCATCATTCAAAATTTCAAGATTGACAGTTTCCTCTGTGTCTTATTACAAAATCACAGCGACAAAATGAAATCTTTTTTTTAATGTATTAGAATAAAAATGGGAAATTGAAAAATTGAAGTACAATCTTGTTTAAGCCAACGGAACATATAACATGCAAGCCAGACAAAATTTCAAAATGATGTCATATAAGTAAAATAAAGAAATAAGGAAAAATAACAATTACATAATATACTATTAAAAAAATATATTATACTATTGCAAAAATACATAATATAAAAATATGCTATTACTATTATAAAAATTATTTATGTTAATAATATATTAATTATAATGTAATAATATATGAATTATTATCATCCTAATTATAATTAAAAAAACAAGAATAAAGAATGGAAAAGAAAAAAATTCAAAATATATATCCTGAAATAGAAAAATTATTACATGGAATGTTTTAAAAAAAACTTCTTAGAAGAAAAAAATATATCTTTATATTTTTAATAAAATGATATAAATATTTAGATTTGATAATCAGATTTAACATTTCATTTATGTATTCACTTCGACTCTCTTCAGCTAAGATGTAAGATCAGTTTCATAAAAATTTTAATACATTTACAAAATATTGCATTTTTTGAAAAATATATGAGATTGTGCTTAATATTTTGAAACAGTATGTGGTATTTTATCTCATATGCGTTAAAAGTAGAAATAAATTAAAACTAAAGATGAGATAGAATACAAATCAGAGTTACAAATTTTTTTTTAGCTAAAATGTTTTCTCATCAGGATTAGTTCAAAGATTAGAAAATGGGCTATTTCCTTTGAATTATTTTAGAATCTCGTTTTCAATAAAGTGGTTGCATCTATCCATCGTCTTTCTAGAAAAAGAAACATTCAAGTGAATCGACTGTAGGAGGCAATTCTAGGAATTGTAGAAATTGTAGGAGGATCGCAGGAATTAAATCAAATTGTGTTAGTGATGACTAAACTGATGAAAGAATGGCGCGAATTGAAAAAGTGATATTTTTCGACCAATTTTTAAGAAGCAGTGTTTTATGATGGGCTTATTGAAAAAATACATGCATAGCTGGCATTGAAGTGGGTGCCAAGTCATTGAGTAGATATAATAATGGCGATAAGTGCCCGTTACATAACATCCTCGGTTTTTCATTCTCATTTTTGAATGAAATGTATAGTTACAAATAGAATGAAAACTTCGCTCACTGATCTACAGATCTTTAGACAATTTATTTATTACTTTTCTTTTTTAAATACGAAATTGCAACTATCGGTCAATCAAAACGAACAGTAGTGGGTAGATAAAAATATTTCTTTCAGTCATTGTCATTAATGATTTACGTCTAGAAAAATATTTGGCAACGATAGTTTTTCTCTATTGTATAAATTTCCATTTCTGAAATCATTATTACCATCGAAGTTTAAAAGGAAATATAAATAGAAAGGTGAAACTATATAAATGCATAAATGAATGCAATATAAACTTTTACTAAGGTCACATTTGTGCTAAAGAAGTCAAAGATTTCTTTAAGCATTTATCCAACCTATTTATTAAAACTTTGTAATTAGAAGCAAATATGCTTAGATGCACTAGTTTAGGAATTTTTTAATGCTCTATATTTGATTCTTTTCCAACAAATTGCTTCGAAATTATAATCAAAGAAATCTAAGATTGAAATGACTTAATGAAATTACTAAGTTAAATTTACCAATGAAAAATCCTCTTTCTTCTAAATTTAACTGGGCACTTTTATTTTAACAAACTAACATACCATTAAGTTAAAGAGTTTATTAATATTCACAGAATAAAAGTTTAAACTATCCTATCATTTTCAGTCTATTATAAAAGAGAATCAATTTAGTCCAAACTTAATCGATTAATGAGCAAGGTTAATTTTGCTAATTTATGAAATTCACTCGTTGATGTTTCATTTTGTTTGAATTCCAGCATTGTCACGAAAAAAAATTATTAAATATTTAATTTAATTTCAAAACTATTTAATGCACTTTACAGGAAATAAAATTAAATTTCAATTCTTCTAAAATGAAAATACAATTAAAAATTCAAATGCACTATAAAATACAATTTCAAATTCAGAAATAAATAAATTCCAAATGCACAAATGAAATAAAATAAATAATTCCGATCGAAATGCATTTTAGTAGTTTTTTAACAGATGAATAATTTTTGATAGAGAAATTCTCAATATATATTCCTTTAGATTGCCCTATATAAAGCGCCAGACCGGTTTATGCATTCCTCCTCGCCATATTCCATCCCGCATAAATAATTCAGGAATTGATCCATTCTACAAGGCAGTTTTGTCTTGCGAAACATCATAGCAAATCCAAATCAATATATTATATCTCACTTTTTTTCTATAAAAAAGCACTTTTACAGATACTCTAACGTTAAATTAAAAACCTTTCAATCAAGTGTAATATTTTTCCCTTTAATTTTAGTAATTAAATACATTTAAAATGCTAACAATCTTCTAAAATGAGTTAACACTATGAGAAAGATAAGTCATATCAGACTCTCCGACTCGGCCGAAGGCGCACGAACTTAAACTATAAAACTGAATGACCGAATCGCTGCAATAGCAATACTGGCAGGAACCATAGTTGAGTCCTATTGCCTATCACCGGCCACGGTACGTGCCTTCCCATAGGAAGTACGTCCCGTCGTCGATGGGAGGAGTCTACCCCCACCTATTAGTGCACCCACAAACACTATACCTTAAGAATCTCATCTTCATTTCGATGTACAGGGGGATTATATGAGAATGATAATTCTGATTAAAAAGATCACTCCTTCTAACTTTTGTTTTTATTCTAATTCGTTCTAAACTCTACTGAATACTGTACACAGATTTGCACTTCTCCAACAAATTATTCGTTGAATTATGCTTGGATATTTGAGTTTTATCCCAGTGTATTTCTATTTCTTTGCCTAATAATATACTATTGGTCGTAAATATCTCTTGAAAATTTATTCCTATGAGATTTAAATCCAAACTCACGCGCTACCTATGTGTCCCGGGTCATTTTAAGCAATTGAAGAACCATTCTAACATTTTACCACTAGTCCTTGAGTAATATACGCGTTTAGAATCGAAGTAAAATTACAACATCTCTCATATTTACAAATAAAATATTTACCTTCAGCTATAGAAATTTAGTTCAGCTATAGAATAGAAGTTTATTGCATTTATAATTGAAAATGTTATTTATCGAAAATGATTTTGTTCCTCGATAACTTATTTCTTTTAAGATACTCAACGATAATATACGAATATTTCAGATTTATCATGTAGTTGTTGTTACTAATGGCACTTGCTATAGTCAAACGCGCTGACTACCATCAGTGTTTTTAAGCCGAATGAATCTCTCTTGCTTTAGAAGTAGGACAGATTACGGCTTAGCTACACGCTCATCACAGTCGCTTGTACAGTTCCGTTTCACAGGGGGGAGGCACATTCATACAACTTACAGATAGAGTCCGGGACTCCCAACTCTCGGGAAGACACGCTATCCCTATGCCAGGGTGCTGGCAAATTTATGATGTAATAACTCACGGTCAAAATAAACTAGGCAATCTTGACCTACGAACTAGTTTTTATATCGCTAAAAAGAGTCGTACATAAACAATGTTAAAATGTTTTATATAACTTAAATTATATTTTATCTCGCTAATTCAGTAAATGTACTGTCTAAAAATTGCGATGTATAAATTTTTGTACCGATCCTGACTCAATTACTCAGATTCAGTGAAATATTCTTGACACACAAACAATTTAAATTTTTTAAAAAAAGTTCCACTCATTTTTCAAATAAGACATTCATTGATGGCTAGGTCATTTTTCAAATAAGAATGACCTAGTTATAAATCCTGGAGTTCCATCATTTTAGACCAATCAGCAATCTTTATTTAAGAGAAGTCAATGCTTTGGATCTTTTACGAAGCTATTATCCAAGTTGGTATCGTCTATATGGAAATTTATGTCTATGTTTAACAGTATCGAAATTAGCTTTTGAACTATGATTAGTAAAAAAATTCTTGAATAAAAATGTTTTTTTTTTAAATCTCGTTTGAACAGAGAGCTGTACATGCGACAATTCAAGATTAATGCTCAATATATCATTGTAGGCAATTATAGTAGTATCATTGTAGGCAATTACGATATATAAATTTTTATACAGACTCCATTCAATAGTAAGATTTAATAAAATATTCTGGGCCGAGATAACCTGGTTGTTAGGGCCCCATGGATTCACATCCCATGGGCTGCGAGTTTGAACCTGCCAGCCGAAGATTGTGAGTGCGTGTGGTGGACGATAAATCTGCCATTGTTCAAAAGTCATTTTTTTCGAAAGTAATACCCCTGGGTGTGATGGGTTACAGGTGATCGTTCTCTGTTCCAGATCTAAATTACGATCTGTCCATGAATGAATGAAATGCATGGATAAAGTCTGGTCATTAAAAAATGCTCGTGACGTGTGAGAGCTAGAAATCATACTGCTACCTTTGGATACTCAAAGTACCCTCAGAAGCTACTTCACCAATCCTTCCGTTGTAAAACGGAACAGCAACAACAACAAAATATTCTTGCCTCTTAACAATTTAAATTTTAAAAAAAATGAATGGTGGCTTATCATGAAATTTCATTTAATACTAAATTTTAAGAGAGATTTTTTTTTCATTTCAGTATAATTAAACAAAGATATCTATATCATAGCATGAGATTTAATTTAATACTAAATTTTAAAAGAGAATTTTATTTTCATTTCAGTATAATGAAACAAATATAGCTGTACCTTAGGATAAAACTTAATTTTGTACTAAATTTTAAAATTGATTTTTTATTCATTTAAGTATAATTAACACTGAAATAAACAAATATAGCTATATATTAGCATAAAATTTCCTTTAATACTAAATTTTAAAAGAGATTTTTTTTCATTTAAGTATAATTAACACTGAAATAAACAAATATAGCTGTAGATTAGCTAAAACTCCCATTTAATACTAAAATTCAGAAGGGATTTTTTTTTCATTTCAGTATAATGAAACATATATACATAAACCTTAAGATAAAATTTAATACTAAATTTTAAAATTGAAATGTTTTCTCATTTCAGTATAATAAAACAAATATAGCTACACCTTATCACAAAACTGAATTTAATGCTAAATTTTGAAACAGATCCCCCCCTTTTCAGATGAAGTGACTTTTTTGTCACTTTCTAAACAAATAAAAAATACAAATTTATTTCTTTTTCACCTTGTGTCCAAAATTTAGTTTGACCCCATTTTAATTAAATCAAAAATAAATACATAATATATTCGAAATTCTTAAACAAAACAGAGCATAAAATCGTGAAACTTCAAATATCAGCATTTTTCAAAGAAACTACTACCGCTTTGGCATATACATGCGTATATATATATAAACGCAACCCATTTTGCCGGGTTTCACCAAAATAGAACGATTCCTCTTGGAGTTTCGTGATCAATTGCTCTTGCGTTCGAGGGGAGACGGGAACACACATTCTGCATCTCAAGTGCTATTCGGTGAAACAGCTCGGAGTGCCGTATCCGAATGGCCGAACTAAAATTTAAACAACAACGCGGAATTTGGAAATGGGAAAGCACAAAATCCTTTTCGGACAAAAAATAAAAGAATGATTGTAGGATTTGAAGCAAGCGTAGTTTAGCCGAAGATTTATTAGGCCACATTTGTTGTTGTTGTTGATAAAGATGATGTTTCGCATTGTTTACTATCTTTATTTTAAAATTAAATCCTAAAAACTCAAAACTGTTACGCATATTTCAACGTATCATGTCTGAACATGATTTCTTGAACGACCAAGCACCACGTGCTCGTGCGAGTAAAATTATATTTTTATTCATTGTAATTGTTTCATTGAATGAGTCACTTTAGTATTGCAAACGATCCAAAAAACTTTGTCTTGCCTCTATTGTTTAAAAAAATATCACATTTCCTATTAATTTATTGATGTAATCACGTGTTCAAAATGACAATTTTCTAGGTTTTATTCCCTCCTCTAACTTATTTTTTCTAAATCAGAGCTTCTGTAAAGGTGATGGCAATGCGTTATAAAAAGTTGATTTTTTGAGATGCTCGCGCAGATAATAAAATTTCAATTCAGTGCTCACGAATTTTTGCTGACACCAAAAACCTAATCCCAAAAGCAATATCATGTTCTGACATGATAAAAAATAACTCTAAAGTAAGTAATTAACTGATAAACTTTTAAACTTTATTCAAATTTTGAATTTTACATACTTTTCTGCGTCATGTGCTTAAACTTAAAAATGTTTTTATTATTGTTATTATTTATACTATTTAGATACCATAGCTACTCCATTAACTTGAAAATTGCTGAAAAAGAATATTGAAACTACTTTTTTCTTATAATTTAAACATTTATTCAATTTTTTGTTTACAGTTAAAAAGTGAGCTTGTTGCATACATGCAAGCATTTTAAATCTTCGCGCAAATGCTTCATGTAAAATTATGAGAAACTAGCCTTTAGCCGAGATTTCGTAGGCGTTGAAATTTTCATATGTATGTATGAGAATTGGCGACTGATCACAATGCAAAATGTCATCAAATTGCATCATTATGGGGTTGTTGAAAATAGTTTTCACCAAAAAAAAAGTTTGTCGCCAAATTTTAGCGAAATGACCGAATGTAGTGGGTGGTAATATGGATAAGAAAACTTTAATTTTCTTTATTACATTTTATTTTAGTACCCTTCAGTTAGCAGGGTGCAAGCAAAAAATAACCAAATAATGTAAAATTCCGCCAAATATATTACAATGATTTTAAAGTAAAATAATAATAATAATAATAATGTAGAATTCCATCAAATTTCTTTGGAAATTTTTCGTTTACACTAGGTCAACTGAAAAGTACCTTTATTTTAATTCAAAAGCACTCTAGAGGGAATCAAAAAGATTAATTGATTAACAATGTTTAATTTTAAATGCATCAAACGTCAAGAAAATAAACGGAACCGTTTGAAATAACCGGTCGAAAACATGTTAACACTTTGCTGACCGGTGACGAGTTAACTCGTCTTTTCATGTCCAAACGTTGTTAACCGGTGACGAGTTAACTCGTCATTGCACTTGCATTATCTGTTTCAATTTATAACACCGAGGGCGATATAGAACATTGCAAAAACTTGGCGTATCGTGTTTAGTCTTGTCCGCTCTATAACTATTAGTAAAATTCCAAAAATTTCAACCATGACGGAACGTATCGGCGAAGAACTTTTTGATGTTCCAATTCAACAAAATTTATTGGAGTTTTTTTTAGCGTTTTACTTTCATATTCAATTACAAAAAAGTAGCAAGTGACATGACATAATTTCTGTGTAAAATTGCCGGTCATCAAAGTGTTAAGCCTTACTCAACTGGCGGTGGGGAAACGAAAACTTTTATATAGAAAGTTAGTTTTAAATGAATAAAAATTTACCACTTAATTAGCAGGTAATAAATAGTAGCCCATGTTCTATTATAGACTATAATCTATCTCTTTGCTATATTTCATCCAATTTCCTTCAGCCGTTCTAGCGTGATTGACTATCCATCCATCATCCTCAACTTCACATCCACTTTCACATTTATAATAGTAGTATAGATAAGTTAAGGGAACATACGGAAAACTCAAAAATTCGATTGAAAATAAATTTTAATTCTTCCAAAAGTTATATAATACACTTGCTTCGTTCTGAGGAAATCCCAGTGGAATTCTGATAAGACGGCCCAGTTCAAAATCCAATTTTACTAAAGATCTGTTGTATGTGCGGATTTCGTGAAAGCTAAACTGACATCATAGGCCCAACATCTGTTTGGTATGATACTCAAGTTTTGAGATGGACATGACAACTAAGAAGATGTCCCCGTCATCTTATCAGGGCTCAGAATAATGAATAGTTCTCATAATATACTTTCTATTACATCCAAAAGTGACATTAATATATATTGTTTTCATTAGTTATTGTCGGGGTACCTATTCCGTACCTCATAATTTTCGAATAAAAAATGTTTGACGAAAACCGATTACGCATTCGTAAATTGAAACTCAAAGAATTTTATTAAGGATATTAAAGTGCACAAAAAACTTATTAAAAGCTTATATTAAAGCTTGCACAATTTGCACTTTGTAGGCATTCAGATGTAGGTGGTTATGGAGAACGTTCCATATCGTCGAATGTGGCATATGTAACTGCACAGCTGATTGTCTCGTTGATTGTCGTAGAATGAGAGTAAACTTTTCCTGGATGCGATCAACATTTCCTGCGAAGTGCTCGATCTTCCCTCTACCTCTCGGTGTAGAACGCTACCAGTTTCCTGAAATTGTGTTAACGAGCATCTGATAGAATTATTAGAAGATGGATTTTTCTTGTATGCGGCCCTGAAGCGACGTTTAGTAGTTATGACTGATTTATTTTTGTAAAACCACAATACACACATTGCTTGCACGGTCACCATTTTTATTGATGGCGTCATATTTAACCAGACTTCAAATGCGCCAAGATTGCATTGTTGTCACGTTAAATTCTTTGAGTTGTAATTTACGAATACGTAATCAGTTTTTGCGTAATATTTTTTATTCGGAAGTTATGAGGAACGGAAACCCCAACAATAATTAATGAACACCCTGTATAAGTAAACTACAGCAAATTTATTTTGTCCTATAACGCTCTTTAGTTTCATAACTCAATTCAATAATATTAAACATTTTTATTAATAAATAAACGCGAAAAGTTGAGAAGTTATTACGAAGAAATAAACAATAATAAAGATAAACCCCAAAGCGTTAATATAACATGAAAATTAAAATCATGATCTTATTTCTGGACAATTTCCAATGCATAATTGCTTTTCTAGAAAAATATTCATTTTCTTTGTTTACACATAACATAAAACTTGATTTCGTTTTATTTATAATGTAAAAATCGGAGAAAAACACCCTATAAGGAGAAACTGAGAAAATACCAAAAGTTATGGAAATAGCGTAGTCATTAACTAAATTAATTGAATGCAACAGAAAAATGTGTTAGGAGAAGAAATCTTTCAGATTCGTACATTTCGTCGTTAAATTTATTTTGAATAACTCTCCAAGCTAAAAATAAGCAAATACATTCCTTTTTCAAACCGTACATTCCACATTTCTGTTTACTCTCAAGAATGTTTAGATTTGCTATGCATTATTTATTTTGTTTCACTAAAGTAAATAAACTTATAAATTGAATTTCAGAAGGGTATTCAGAATTCCACATTACATTTAAATAATAAAAAAATTATTCTATAAAAAATTTTATTGCATAAAAAAATTTCTTTCAGAAATGAATAGGAAAAAAATAACGGTTGTTATAAAAAAATTATTCTTTACATCAGCTGAAAATTGTAAATCTTAATATCAATAAATCAAAATTTCAAAATATTTTAAAACAAACAATAGAAATTTCAAATTAATCATTGATGATAGTTTCAGATCAAGTAATGACTAAAAAGTTTTCCCTATCATCTACAGTTTTAGATCTTTCTGTTATCATTAAATTTATTTCACAATTTTTTACAGCAAATTGACAATAGTTTATAGTCGGAAAGGCTTTTGATATCGTAGTAATTTCAATTAAATCGTAAGCATGATTTTGATTACCCTAAATTTTTATATTCCTGATTTAAATTTTAATAGACGACCCTAAGAAACATTTGATTTTCTATTCGAGCTTCTTTTCACTTTTTATTTCCCAAGTTTATTCATATTCCGTAAATATCTTTTTTATATTTAAGAGATTTAAAAAGAATAAAAACTTCAGCAACTCGTAAATTCAAAAGAAAGACAAAAATTCGGGAAACTAAATCTGTTCCTGGTTCTCCTGTGACTGTATTAATTAGTTGAGGTTAACTTTTTAAATTTAGCTCATTGAATCTAAGAAGCATCGAGTCTAAGAAGCTATCGGCGATCTACTATCAATTTAAAGTTCACTTCCCTATTTATTTTTACCACAACTCATACAGCGCAATTCAACAATTCATCATAAATCGGCCGTTATAAATAAAAGAGATTATTAATTCAACATGATAAATTCCTTTTTTACAGTTAACGTAGATGAAATAAGAAATTTAATCGAGCTAATAAACAATCCATTTATATTAATAATTATCATTTCCTTAGTTTAACGTCTAACCTTAGACAAACGCATTTATATTTTTTTACACTCTAAATTTAGTTCCAGAATTGGAAGAGTTCTCATAATAAATATTTATCTGAAATCAAAGAAAATTCATAAATTAAGAGTAAAATATTTATAAAAGGCCATTCCTTTTAAAAGAAAAATAATAAACTTTACGGATTAGTATTATCCTGGTATACAGTCATTAAAATTTTTTATTTTGTTTTTCGGCAATTGTAGAGGACTTACTGAACTAAATATATTCGATGTCTTTAAAAAAGTTATCTATTCTAACAATAACTGAATTGCATGTATTTGCTAAATTTATTAAAATGTGTGTATAATAGCTTATAATTTTAATAATTAGTATTTATTCTTTGCACTGAATCATTCTTAAAACAACACAGAAAATGTTATTCTTTATCCAAATTTGGTTGTATAAGTAAACGAAATTAAGAAAAAAAACTTTTAAGTGACTTTAACATGATTATTTTGATATTATAAAGAAATAGGAATTATCTCTGATTATGACGCTCAAATAAAAAGGCCTTGTTAGTAAAGCAACATAAAAGTCTGCTAATTTGTTAAAAATTTGAGAATTTCATGAATAATTTGGATTGATAAACATTCTTTATTCCGCCTGCATGCTTTTAATAAGAAATAAAAGATTTCACGTTATAAGTTTAAAACCGTGGCTTTCTTTAAAATTATATGCCTATTCATACACATTCTATCGATTTGTAAATTGTACGTCCACTAAAAATTAACTTGTAATTGCAGAAACATATTTTGAAATATATATTGCAATCTTATGTGATACTACTAGTTTTTAAAAATATTTTTTTATTTTGTTTTAGTTATGTTTGTTCAGTTATCTGAATGTAAATTAATTTGATATAAACAATAAAATTCCAATTTATTTTCATTGCAGGCAAATTTAAGTAATAGTTTAGTTAAAGGTAAAAAAATATTTCAGAATGGAATAACATCTCTTTCAGATCATTTACTACGAATGCATATTAATCAGAGACTTAATATAAAATGATATAATTAGCATGATATTATATTAACTGAGGTGTCTTAAATTCAACAAATTTAGTTTGTTAAGTTCCGGGTGATTTAACATTTAGTCTGCACTATTTCGATACTGTTGATGCAGTAATTAAGCCTGCTATTCAAATCCCTATATAATTATTAATGTATTTATGTATTATTTAATAATTTTAGCTAAAACCTTCAATCAGATGCTATCATTTTTGTGATCCTAAATTCGTTCGAGTTTATTTTATATTCAAAACTGCCTTAAAAAATTACAGGCTTTTCAGATTTTCTATTTTCAGCAACGAGTAAATGATTTAAGCAGCATACAATTAAAAAAACCAAAATAACTTACATATTTTAAGTCGATTGCTCTTGATTTTTTTTATTATTTACACATTTCAAACAAAAATTGTAAGTTTTTTTTCAATATTTTAAATAAAACGGCCAAATCCTCATTATATGTTCGTACGTTTTATTACTAATTATTCAAATGTAACCAGACTTAATGAAATCTCATTTTAGATCAATATAATTTTTCGATGTGCAACACAGCATAATGTATGCCAATATTTAAAGATTTATCATAATATGAATTCTGAATTTGTTTTCTAATTCTGCACATTTTTCTTCAATATCGATAACACGATAGAAACAAAATTCTGAGACTTCCTATCCCCCACCCCGAAAAAATACGGATTTAAATGTTAATTTGTACAGAATATTATAATATTTAAAATTACATAAATATTCAGAATTTCATTACTCAAGTTTTTTGAAATGACGCTTTTCAGTGTCAAACTTCACGCAGTATAGCTATTTTTGATATCATAAAATAGCTATCGAACATGATAAGAGATAATTTAATCTCTCCCTCTGACAAAATATTTAAAAAAATGTGAGATTTTTTTATGATTTTTAGAATAGAAAGAAGCACTTGAATACAATGCTATGCAAATATTCGTCTCAATACCCATTTTTATGATCAGACTTATCAAACAGGTGTTAAAACACAGAATTTCTCGCCAATATACTTTTGTTTGACAGATACAAGTTAAAGGACGACATTGATTGTATTCAGTAGGATAAGTGAAGTGTGAATTCAAGTACCTGACATGCACAAAAAAAATGAAAAACACGGGACATCCGTCAAAATGGCCTTGAAGTAATCAAGTATCAGTAAGCATCACGTGTCACAACATATCGGAGTTAATAGGTCACTAAGCAACCTCTTCTGTATTTTTTTCCTTTTATCTTAACCGACTTCGGTATATCTTGTAGGATTGGAGTAATTTTTTTGAATGAACAGAACAGGTGTAAATCGCATAGAAAACTGATCAATAGTAACATTGGCCCAATTCAATGCCTTGACACATAAACCAATTTGAAGGAGTTGGATTATTTTGTATGAAACACAGAATGTTTTTAAATTATGTTAAAATCTAGTAAATAAGTACACTGACTGCTTCAATTACATAAGAAATCCAGGAAAATTAAAAACCCTTTTTCCTTGTGACTTATAACTTGTTAATCTTAATTCATTTATTAAATCTTGCAACCTAAATACGGAAATTTAAAAATGCATTAAAATATTTATGAAACAACTTATTGGCTTTAGATTCTATAATATATGCACATATTTATGAAAATTCATAACTTAAATAGTTTATAATTGAAAAACCTTTGAAGAAATTCCTTCATATCAGTAGCAAAAGGCAACGAAACTTTTAATGACGTTTATATATATATATATATATATATATATATATATATATATATATATATATATATATACTGCTAGTGTATTGGATAATATAATATAAAAATGCTAACAATTTTAATGTTCAATTCTATCAAATACATTCAATAAGTCAGTAACCGGGATTAATTTTATATTAATACTTATAGATTTAGAGTTAAGGTGATTAATTTTATCAAGACAAAACATCGCTGGCAAATATGCAGAATATGATAAAAACAAGCATGTAATTTAGGAATTTTATTCAATATTTTAAGAGAAATAAAATTTATTACACTCGAAAAGAGCCAGAAAACAACAAAATAGTGTTGCAGAAAATATGAAAGATTTTTTTCCTTCTTTACTATTCATCACTAAAGTAATAAAATACATGTCATTAAATGGAATTTTAATCGAAATTTAAAATCATTTGTAATAAAGTTCTAATTTCCTATTTTTGCGTCAAAGCCATATGCACGTTTATTTTTCCTTATTCTATTAATGATTTTGTACTTTCCGATTATCAAAGAAATATTTATATTCATTTTGAAGAATAGTTTCACAAGTTCACAATTTAGTACATTCCGGTTTATGCTATTTGAAATTTCAAATTAAAGTAGTAAAAAAATGTGTTTAATTTTGTTCGTATAAGGAAGTTCGTTCTTTATAAAAAAGATCATATTAATAAAAAAATTTGAAAATATATCATTTTTTGTAAATCTTTAAATTTTAGCTAAAACACTACAGCAAAATTAAAATAAAAACCAATTATGCGAGAGAAGTAATATGTTTCTTTAATTTCAATAAAAGAACTACAAAAACATTAAGTCTAAAATTATAATAGAAAATGGAAACTAACTATAGCAAAAATACTTAATTATCATCTTAGCTCTTAATTATCTTAAGTACAAATTGAAAAGTAACCTATAACTATGTTCTTTAATTTCACTTAAAATTATAATAGTACTTTATATAGTTTTAAAAGTATAACAATTGAAAAAAAAACATGTCATTTTAAGGCCTTTTAATTTTAATAAGAACATTTAGTTAAAAGCACCTGAATAAAATGCATTGAAAAGTGAATAAAATTGAATATATCAGAGATAAATCATAATTGAGAGTTTTCGTATAAATGCAATTTTTTTAAAAAAATAATGATAGCAAAAATTTAAAAAAAAAGAAACGGAATAAATTAAAATTAGATAAAACGAAATTTTACCTTATCTTAAAACATTTCTAACTTCTAAAACATAAACGTAACTCTTATTTAACACTTCGCATACGTGTCTGACACGCGCATCGAATTACTGAATTTTTTATTTTCAAGTTTGCCATTAAGCCACAGAAATAAGAATTTAAATACGAAAAAATCAATATGAAACGATTCGGAATCCCAAATGCTCCATATGTTATTTAAAAAAATCAAATTTACAATAAATTACCAAAATAGGATTAGTTATCTAATTAGAAAGTTAAATAATTCGTATGTCAAGTGGTTAAAATTGAAATTTTCATCTTAGCTCTTAATTCTCTTAATCTACAGATTCAAAAAAGTTCATAGTTTTATATTCTTTCACTTCCATTAAAATCATAATATTAATTTACATAGTTTTTAAAATGGAATAAATTACAATAAAAAGTTTTAACTCTGAATTCTGTTAAGCTGCAAAATAACTAAAAAACTCTTAACTTTATATATATTTTTTATTTTACATAGTTTTAAAAATACAACAACTGGCAAAAAATAAAGCATGCATTTTAAAGGCCTTTTAATTTTAAATAGAACACTTAGTTAAAAGCATCTAAATAAAATGTATTGAAGAGTTAATAAAATCGAACACATCAAAGATAAACCATAACTGAAAATTTTCATATATGTGCATTTTTAAAAAAAAATAATGATGACAAAAAAATTTAAAATAGAAACAGAATAAAAGAAAATTAGATAAAACGAAATATTACCTTTTCAAATATTTCTGACTTCCAAATCATAAACGTAACTCTTACTTAAATTGAATTTTTCATTTTAGCTCTCAATTCTATTAAGCTACAGATTCAAAAAAAGTTCATAGCTTTATATTCTTTTACTTCTTTTAAAACCATAATATTACTTTGCATAGTTTTAAAAGTGCAATAAATTACAATAAAAAGTTTAAACTCTGAATGCAAAATAACTAAAAGGAGCTCTTAATTTTATATTTTTTCATCCTTTTAAAACTATAGTATTACTTTAAAATTTTAAAAATACAACAATTGACAAAAAAAGCATCTCATTTAAAGGCATTTTAATTTTAAATCGAACGCTTAGTTAAAAGCATCTAAATAAATCTATATAAAGCATCTAAAAAATCGAATGCATCAAAGTAAACCATAACTGAAAATTTTCGTATACGCGCAATTTTTTTAAAGTAATGATGACAAAATTTAAAAAATATATATAAACGGAATCAAAGTAAATTAGATAAAACGAAATATTACCTTTTCTTGAAAAAATTTCCGACTTCCAAAACATAAACGTAACTCTTGCAGTGTCGAAGGAGTGCGATTCGAATTCTCAAAGCGGCGAAAAAGTTCGTAACTCAATTACAAGCTTGTTTACCGAATGAAAGGATTGTTTATAAATTGTGGAAACACTCATTAAGCAGCTAGGGAAACTACGACAGCGTTGACAGCTTGTGAGAGAACTTTGCAGAAGTTTGCCGGCCGCAAAAATCTTCTGTTCCCTCTGCTTTTACCTACGCCAAAGTTCGGTTTCACTATTCGGAGTACTTTCGCATAACTGGCGGGAGAAATAGCAGAATCGAAGACTGATCGCAGGTTTTACGACATAGTTCGGAACATGGCCGATAGATGGCGATCTTTTGTGCACGGTTTAGTTCTCTTGCTTAAAACGAAAAGATCAAATGATTCGCATAGAACGGAACATTTTTTTTTCTTTTGAACACTCTTTTTCTAATCAGATTTCATATCTTTTTTTTTTTTCGTTCGTTAGAAAAATATTTTTTTATCCGCTTTATTTGCTATGAAGTGTACTGTCTAAAATTTGTTCTTGTTTTGTGGTTCATTGAAATAACTTATTTCACCGTTAGATAAACTGGTTCTGAAGTTATAAGTTAAAGTCGAATATTTATTATTGTAATACGCTATTTATTATGATCCATTCAATTCAATCAATTCACACGTTGAGATTACAGAGCGTTATCTTTCCAATTGATAGCCGAGAAAAAGAATAAAGAGGTAAAAAAATCGGTTAAAAGAAAACTGCTTTTTTCTTTCGTTTTGTCATTAACTTTTTTTACATTTATTGACAATCTAAATTTAAAATTTTGATTTTTTTATTTAAACAAATATTGCTTTATATCTTAAGTTAAGCGACTTAAGTTAAAAGCTTTCCATTTCATTCAATTTGCACTTAGTAAGCTCATAAAAGATTCAAAATTAAATTTAAAGACAGAAGAAATTTGTTTGATCTTTTAGGGACTTCAAGTGACAGTGAAAAATATCTAAGAAAAAGATTTCTAAGTAAATAATGAGGTATTTCTTAAGATTGACTGCTAAGTGCGAATTGTTTATGTTGATAATGGTTTGAAAGCTTATAATTTCTTTAGAAAATAAGATTTACCTTTTAAATTTGCAATTATGATGAATTAAAAATTTATAACTGTTAGTAAGATGCATTTTAAAGAAACAATTGAGTGTCTGTAAATATAATTTTAAAGGTCAAAATTGCAAAGACAGGGCATTATGTATTCACAATTTCAAACAAATGAATTAGGATAATAGAAGAAATAATTTAATGCGAAAAGTAAAGAATTTTTTAAGTTGATAAAAATACGGCAAAATATTTTCTCTTCAATATATTCATGCATTTTTCATAAGGCATTAAGTGGTCAGAAAGGATTTACTTATTTGGCACAACCGATTGCTTTCGACCTACTCCTAAATGATTAAAAAAATAAGTTTTCTATTGGCTGTTCGCCCCTTTTCTCAGTTTCTTTATTTTGGAATTATATATATATATATATATATATATATATATATAT
>JAOUZG010044845.1:7656759-7669670 GCA_026289955.1 Argiope argentata
ATTTGTAATAACTGTAATTGTTAGGCTGGAATAGCCTGGTTTGTAGGAAGTTGGATTCACATCCTTCGAACCTACCAACCGAAGACATTTCCTGTGTGGTGGACGTTAAATCTGTAGTGATCACAAAGTTCTGTATGTGTGGAGTAATACCATTTGGAGTGCTGGTCAAAGGTAATCGTTCTCTGTTTTAGATCTAAATTACGATTTGTGGTTGAATGAATGAAATGGATTAATGAAGTTCGCCTTTTAAAAAGGGTTTGTGACATTTATGAGCTAAAAGTCAGACTTCTGCCCTTGGGTGCTCAGGGGTCCAGACTGTCAGAAACTACTGTACCTCTCCTTCTTGAGTAAAGCAGAACACAAGAACAACAACAACAACTGTAATTATTTAATAAAAAGTAGCTAAAAAAATTTCCTTACTTCCGAAATTTTTCTTCAAGACCTAAATAGGAATTGATTTTTTAAAAATTAATTTTTATATTACTTGTTTCATAATAATAATGAAAAAGAATATATTAAATGCAATTTAGCCTAGTTAAGTTATTATTATTAAATTGCAGATTTTTACAATTTTTTGAGCCAAAAGAGTGTATAAAGTGACCATCTGTCTCCTTGTTCTTCTTCATATGAATGTAATTTCCGTAAAATATGCTAATTGGATGAATTTCAATGTATGATATTTATAGAATAATTTCACATTATTAACCAATTTTTGAATTTAGTTATTTAATTTCAGTTGAAGTTAATTTTCAAAATTATTTTTAGACTTTTAGCCACTGAATTTCTTACATTTATTTATATCAAATTTATAGAATTTTCTTTTGAAAAGAAAAAATTATAGTTTAGGAGGAAAAAAAATGCATTCCCTTTTTTAAAGCAAGCTGTTAAGAGATTTCTTATAAAAAACGAAAGCTTTTCTGCTCTTCAATACTTTTTCTTTATAGTCGTTAGTTATCTAAGAGTTCAGGGTGAAAAAATTTGAAAAATCTAACTCCTTACCTTTTTTTCCAACTTTTATTACAGAAAAATTTATTAACTCACGCTAAAGAAAATATGTTTGGAGTTTTGGCAACAATGGCATTTGTTGCAGGTGTTATCCTTCTTCGTAATGAGAACCAATTTGCCGGCAGCTTTCGCTTCCAGCTCTGCCTTGAAGCGATACATTTATATAACTTACAATTTATAAAACTTTTCAAATTTTTATCCCAGACATATTTAGAGTTACATATGGTGCTTGATCTTAATTTATTTGCGAAGCATTGAGCCATTTTCAATATTTAACAGAATTTTCTTAGTACTGACAAACTGCTGGTTATTCACGGATGGATCCTAAAGTTTCAGAGTATTTACAGAATTATTAAATAACTGTCGAAACTTTTTATTTTTGTGAATAATCATAGATATATCTGCAAGATTTAGATAATATTTAAACTACAACATTTTGTATAATTTTTATAATTGCATTGATCTAAGATGTAAATGCACTTCTCTGTACAAGATCTAAATTATGATCTGTGGATGAATGAATGAAGTCCAGCACGTAAGAAGGGTTTTATGACGTGTGTGAGCTAGAAATCAGACTTCTGTCCTAGGGTCCTCAGGGATCCATACTCTCAGAAGTAATAGTCAAAACTCATAATAAAACTCAGTTTTTAATGCTCACCAAGCTAGGTTATTTGGAAAATTTGATAAGTGCAGATGTGGCAAATTTCCTGGAACCATTCATCATATTATATAGGAATGCGATTTATGGGAAAACACCAGCTCAACATGGCAATTAGGCTGGAGAAATTTGGACATCAAATTGCTATTAAAATTCCCTCTCTTTAGGGCAAGTGCTTCTGAAATTATTAATAATCTTATACAGTTGGAATCCGTGGAGCACGATTGAAATGACTCTTTTCTTTGTCTTTTGTTTTCTTACGTCTATATTGTATATGGAAACTTTATTTTGTATATATTTTATTTTCTTTTGGGTTACCAAGAGCTTCCTTGGTATATAACTGTTTTATACCTTTTCTTTTTAACAGTATTTTCTTAGTTAACGTTTTTTACATTTTTATGCTCCTCTTGTATCTGTTGAAATGTTTATACCTTTTTCTTTTTAACAGCATTTTCTTAGTTAACGTTGTTTACATTTTTATGTTCCTCTAATAACCGTTAATATGTTTGATATTTACTATACTTGGAGACAAGGTGACATTTTTTGAGAATCTAAATTCGTATCTTTTTTCGATCTGGTTCTTTGAATTGTTTTATGAAAATTAAGTTTATTAACCTGCACTTCCGTGCTCGGTGGGGGTTGCTTTGCGGCAGCTCATCGTTTTATCCGAATGGCTTCTCCCGGGACGGAATATACCTATACCATACTCTCAGAAGCTACTGCACCCCTCCTTCCATTGTAAATCGGAACACGAGAATATAAACAATATAAAATCCTACTTTACTTTCAAAATATTTATTAATTTTAGAAGTGTTTTATAATAATAATTTACTTTGATAAAACTAATATAATTTGTTGAACAATATTATCTTTCTTAATATAAACATATTTTGTAGCTAGATATGGCATCAGTTATTTATCATAAAAAATAATACTGATTGATGCATCATACGTCCTATAACTGAAGTGAAATCAAACATCTCTCCAATAATTTTCTCCAAACCGGAACCAATTTTCCTCAATTTGCAGAAAGCAGGATTATATGTATAGAGTAGATTACTTATATGATACCACACCCAGCTATATCATCAAATGAAGCAAATAAAAAAAGCTTAACTACAGAACGGTATTGAAGGGTCAGTGAGCAAATTGCTTTATTTTACTCAAAAATCATTCGATGTTAAAGTTAGCCCTCCGGTTTTATTCGATTTAATTGCAGGCGGCGTCTTTTGAAAACTTTCTTCTGATATAAGGGATTTCGAATCGATATGGATACGAGGGACTATTTTTATCGTAATTGCAGCCATCTTCCTTTTCAGATTGATTTTCTATTAAATGTTTCGCACAGTTCAGTTTTAATTAGAAGATATCCTTCAACCCTTTAAAAGCCCCAGTTGGGAGTTGAATTAACTGTATTGGAATTCCTGTTATTATTTTCTTTATCCACTGGCACGAAAGGATTGGGTCTTAGAACAGAGCCCTAACTCACTTCAAGGGACTCATTTATTCTGTAAAGATCCACCCACATTTCCGTGTTGTTACTTGATTTCAATTAAAAAGAATATGTATTACGGAGACATATAAAATGACAGAATAAGAAAATAAAAACACACTTATTAACTTCAATTAATTTTTAAAAAATAAGTAGATTAATTATTCAAAAGTTTATTTAAATGATCGCCTTCAATAATTATACAAAGTGGCTTCCTATTACATTATTACAGACATGCTATTTAGTTTATCATTTAGGATTTAGGTACTGGAATTTTTTGTGTTTCTTTAACTCCACGGCAAGGGTAGAAAACTTAAATTTAATTCATCCCTTAGTTGAGGCAGAATGCAAATAAAAACTAACTAAGTATATCAGTCACCCTTTCGTATAATTTTGTACTAAATTGAGGCGACCAAAAAAATTTTTAAGAATTCCACATCACACATTTACAGAAATTTGCAATTACTGATAAAAATTTTATATGAAGAAGGGTTTCTTAGAGCATCAAAAAAAAAATAGTTTGGCAATAAATCTCGCTTAAAACTACACCTGTCTAAGCAGCCCTTTACAAATAAAAAAGAGTTTGATTTTGTCAAAGGTAGGCTCCAACTGTAAAATCCCTACTGTCTTCCGTATAGTTAGTTCTCTGTGTAACTGTTGTAAAAGCCCACGGATTATAGTTATTATTTTGAATGTATCTTGAGACTGCCGTTTTTGGAATATTGAGTTCTGCACAGACTGCATAAAAGTACTTTGAAAAATGAACTAAAATATCAATTTCTGTAAAATATATGTAAAATTCCACATCATTTTCATCATTTATAGAAATTTCGGTACTTTTCCGTTAGCCCGTGCAAAAAATCGTTAAAGAGATTTGGCGGAATTCTGCATTATTTGGCGATTTTTCGCTGCTGCACAGCTAAGGGAAAAGCACAGAAATATGTAATTAATGGTAACATTTTTGTTCGAAGAATGGATTCTTATAGAACCAAAAATGATAATTTTACAAATAAATATCGCTTAAAATAATCCCACAATAAATCTCGCTCGCAGTTTTAAGCGAGATTTATTTCAAAAATATCATTTTTGGTTCTGTAAGAATCCATTCTTCAAACAAAAATTTTACCATTAATTGCAAATTTCTGTAAATGTGTGATGTGGAATTCAGTACAAAAGCATACTAAAGGGTGACTGATATATAATATTAATTTTTATTTGCGCTATTCCTTTTTCCGTCTCCCCTTCAATCTTCGGGGAAATAAGAATAATCACTAAAGTGTTCTGTAAGCACAGCTCCTAAAAGATTGTAGAGAATATGGAAAACCTTGCTCTTATTTTACAACAAAGCTGAAATTATGTTTGCATGCAACATAAAATATCATCTCTAATTGAATATTTATTGGTACCGAATATATCTGTTTCTAGAAAGCCCACAGACGTGAGCAAAGAGTTTTATTTTCTTTTTCAGTATTTCAGCACTCGGAGATATTTTCAATATTCAGTTTCTCAAAATTATTTTTCCTTTTTTATGAAGCTGAAGATACAATTTTAGATTAATCAAATAACCAACATTTTGTGTGATTAGCATTTTTTTTCGAAATCATGATAATTGCATAACTTAGATAATACTTACACGTGACAGTTTTCTTTATTGAATAAATTTGGATTTCTGAAATAAATGATTTCGCCTAAATGTCTGATTAGTTTCTATAAATCTGAAAATATGCATATCAAATTTTGTAAATAGAAAAGTAAAAGGTCATTTGAGTACGTATGTGTGGCAAGTGAAGGCCGTGGTACGACACTGAGTGGTTGTTGCGTCAAGTAAGTTTTACGGCTTTTGTTTTTGGCTGCTGCGGCAAGTAGCCTGAAGACTTTTGCTGCGGATAGATGGCGCCACAACAGCTACAAAAAGTTGTGGGGTCAATAGCACCAGTATGGCAACTGAAGGTCGTGGTACGAACCCGCGACGCTGGTATTTGTAGCCGAGAAACATAACCACAATACAAAAGTAAACTTGTGTATCGTATATGTTATTTAGGTTTTGAAACTAGCATCACAGATGATTATAAGAAATCATTCTTACTCATTGAGATTCTTCTCGCTATGGAAGTGGTATGAAATTATAATTTTTGTAAATTGTTTTTATCCGTCTCTACAGAAATCATAATATTTTCATACAGTTACCCACTTTATTTAATTATACTTTGTATTGAAAATATATGCCTGAATGTAATATTTAGTGAAATAAAAGATTGTTCCATTTTTGGAGAGAGGGGGCATTCTGTGAAGCACAGAGATGCTTTAATATAAAAGTTTTAACAGTTCTCAAAAGAAATAACTTAGAAGCTATTACAAAATTAGATATACAAAGAAATTACTAAATTTTAAATAACTTCAAAAACATCACACATTGTTATTTTTTCTTTTAAATTAATATGCACAGTTTTCTCATTACTAAGGATTTCATACAGTTTTCAATTGCAAACTCGCCTTTAAACTTAAAACAAAATTAATTAAAATATTATTTGCATAAAATAAAACTTTTGGGAATAAATAATTTACGTATTCTGCAATCTCATTAAACAATGTGAAATAATTGCTTTTGGAATTATCGAAAACCATTAAGAATTTCATCCGTGTTTACAATGAAGTTTTAATTGTTTAAAACTAATCATATCGCACCGATTCATCTATGTTTTTAACACTCATTCCAAAGTTTGATTCGGCCTTTCTTCCATTCAGCAAGGCATGAATAAATTAATCACCACTGAACTCCAGTTGCAATTTTCAGATTTTCTTTCCCATTAGAACTCAGCCGACCGTCTGAAATAATAATTAAACTTCAAAGTAATCTAAGTTGTTCAAAACTTGCAATTGGAATCTCAAAGTAGCTGTCACCTAATGGTTATTCAAGCGTGGAATGTTTGGTTATTTCAATGTTTGCACAAAAGGATTAAATTATTTGTCTCGTCGATGTATAAACAGAACAGGTGTCTAGAGTTTGCAGTTATTATAATTTATTTCAGATCATAATGGATTGCTTCTTTAATTACTAAAAGTTTTCGCTGGATCCAAATTTTTAATGAATATTTTAAAGTTTTGTGTTCTAATAATTTCAATTAAGAAGTTATGTAAGTCATTTCGTTAACTGGAAATAATGTGGTAATACTCCTTTTTTCTCTGGTGATCTTTTTAAAGTTTATTTGACATATATTGCAATAGGTAAATATTTAATGTGACTGTAAAATATAATTATTTTAAAACTTTATTTATGTAATTATTTCAGTAATGTTGTTTGAAGGCTATCAATTTTACTGTTGATTGTAATTAATTATCCATGACAGCAAGAAATTTTAATTAGTTCAGGCAAACAAATATGCGATAATGTTAAAGATTTTCATGTATTTAATTTGATTTGGAATTATTTATGCGGATAAAGTTCTTAGTTAATTCTCATTTAATTCATTGTCATTGTATTTTTTCCCTTTAAAGTAACCAAAATATATTTTTCCAAGATAAAATGGTTCATTTTACAGTCACCAGTCGTCAATTTTAGATTATTTTTTTAAACTATAGTTTGGAGTCTCGAAAATTCTACATTAATCCATATGAAACATTACGTAAGAAAATTGTAAAGTTTATTCATTAAATTCTAGATTAATCCAGATGAAACATTACGTAAGAAAATTGTTAAGATTTTTCATTAAATTCTAGATTAATCCAGATGAAACATTACGTAAGAAAATTGTTAAGATTTTTCATTAAATTCTAGATTAATCCAGATGAAACATTACGTAAAAAAAACGTAAAGATTTTTCATTAAATTCTAGATTAATCTAGATAAAATATCACATGAAGAAATTGTAAATATTTTTCATATAATCATAGTTATTGTTGTATAAAATTGGGCTTTACCTCTTAATTTCACTTTGAATATAGCAGGCCACTAGGAAAAGGCTGAATCTGAACAAAAAAATAGGCACCGATCTCAGCATCAAATGATGATGTCATGGACTATACAATACATAACTTGCTTTTTTGCATATAAAATCCAACGCCTTGATTACATGTATTCTTTTGGTATTACGTTACCAAAAATTAATATTCTAAATCAGATATCGGTTCAAAACTTTTATATTGTTTACTGGTCGTTATCAGATACTGGTTCAAAACTGCAAAGTCTGACTAAAAACAGAACTCTTGTCGCTTCAGAATTAAACTGACAACAGAAATTGAAAAGGCGTTTGAAATTACCAATTACTTTATTCTTCTATGGAGCTTACGAGTAATTGCCTACATTCCATACCCTCATTTGCTTCTATCGTAAAAAAATTTTCTGTATGATATGAAGATGCGAAAATTAATCTTAATATGTTTCTTATATTGTTTTTAAAAGTCATTGCAGTAAGCAGCCTCTAGCATATTTTATTATTTTATTATTATTCAAGCTTCAGTATAGACAATTGTTTTTTTCATTGCCTAATAAAACCATTTTTCTATAAAACTGATTATACAAGTGACAATATCACAAACTGGATCTATTTTACTAAGAGAATTTTATACAGTGTCATTATATTATTCTCTTTGTACATCAAAGAATTTGTAGAAATGCTAATAATTTAATAAGAATTTTTTACAATGTCATTACATTATTCCATAGATCTATTGTCTTTTTCGATTTGTACATCAGAGTAGTAGTAGAAATGCTAAAAATGCAATAAGAATTTTACAAAATGTCATTATATTTTTCTACTGGTACATGAGAGCAGTTACAGAAATGCTACATACATCAAAGTGTTTGTAAAAATGTAAACAATTTAATAATTATTTTATACAGCGTACTTACCTTTATCTATTTGTACATTAAAGTAATTGTAGAAATAGTAATAATTTAATAAGAATTTTATACAATGCCATTAAATTTTTCTATCGGTACATCAGAGTAGTTGCAGAAATCCTAACTATTTAAAAAGAATTTTATGCAGTCTTCATTATATTTTACAATTTGTACATTAAAGTAGTCTTAGAAATGCTAATAATTTAATAAGAATTTTATACAGTGTCATTATATTTTTCTGTTTGTGCATCATAGTAGTTGTAGAAATGTAAAAAATTTAAAAAGAATTTTATACAGTGTGCATTATTTTTTTTTTCTATATCTGTATTAAAGTATTCGTGTATTTGCTAACAATTTAATAAGAATTTTATACAGTGATATTGCAGTAATATGTTTGCACATCAAACTCTTTGTAGAAATACTATGAGTTGAATACGAATTTTATACAGCTTATTACATTTTTTTTTATTTATACATTAAATTAGCCGTATAAATGCTAACAGTTTAATAAGAATTTTATACAGCGTCATTATATATTTCTGTTTGTACATTATAGTAGTTGTAGAAATGTAAAAAAATGTAATAAGAATTTTGCACTGTGTTCATTATTTTTTTCTATTTCTATATTAAAGTATTCGTAGAATTTCTAACAATTTAATAAGAAATGCTAATAATTAATTTTTAGAAATGCTAATAATTAAATAAGAATTTTATACAGCTTGTTACATTTTTCTATACGTACATTAGAGTAGTCGTAGAAATGGTAATAATTTAAGAAACATTTTACATAGTGACATTACATTTTTCTGTCTGTATATTTAAGTAATTGCAGAAACGCTAACAATTTTAAAAAAAGAATTTAAACAAAATCTCTAAGATACAAGGATAGTCTGCTACGCTTAATAATATTTTTTCTCTATCAAAACAATAATTATTTATTTTAATAAACTAAAAATGTAATTAACTGCAGTTAAGAGATTTAAATGAAAGAAATGAATCATAAATTCAAATACAAATGTCATTCCCATTGAAGATCAACTCTTCCCTCGAACTTAAAAGCACAAAATGTCCTGACTCCCGAGACCAAATCTGCAGTTTTCGAGTCGTAAACTTTTTATCTCCCTGATACAGGAGTAATCCGAAAGCTTCAGTCAGTATTGACCTTTCCTCTCAACAATAACATCCGCTCGTATATTCCGGACGGCAACCTTCTGGGAATATTCTCCCGTTAGAACACGGCTATGTTTATGGGACACAAGACGATACCCCAGAGAATTCACCCATTCTGGACTCCGCTAATATCTTTATCCAAATTAAATTGCATTTCGTGGGAAGAGAGTGTCATTCGTCCACTGTTCATTGAAACCCACACCTATTCAAGTTGACTTAATACAAAGGACATATTTCTAGGATGTTAATACTCTGAATTATTTTCTGTGAAATGATTTGAAGTAACGTATTTGCTCTAGATCTCCTAACTCGCGTTGGTTGCAAAAGAGGTAAGTTTTATAAGCTCTATGCTATCTATAATTTGCATTAAAACAGCATTTATTTGGAAGAATTGATTCTAAATTCTCTGCGGAGGAGATCGTGAAGCCTAGAGAAATCAAATTTGGTACATAGTTATTTCTAAGGTTATAGGAAATCTTAATCAAAATACTTTCAGAATTTTAGTTATATTTTAAATAAAAACTATCAAAATTGCATATTACACATTTTGCAGTATAATATTGTACAAAATCCAGTTATATACGATTTTATATATAATTTAAAACAATACTTTTCTTTATTTAAGTATTTTCGTTTATACTCAAAAACATAGAATACCCTTTTAAAGATATGAAGAGAAATTACTAATAAATTTAATAAACTGATTATTGTTAACAATCTTCTTTAAAGTCCGTCTGTCACTCGCAGCGAGTTTGGATTGCCTTCCACAGTTCATTCTTGTATATTTGTTTTGCTATGAGCTTTGTATGCTGCCATGACATTCGATACGGTGCCTATTGATACCACTTACAGATGTACCACTTTGGTAACCGATGCACCACCCAACAAAATTTCCCAATATATCCTCCTTGGACTCTGACAAATGTCTCATTTTAGTTTCACTCAAAATGAAATTAAGCAGATAATAATGTACAATGCATTCTCATACACCCTTATGACAATAAGCAACAATATGGTTGGTTGGTTGGTACTTATCTCCATGTCTAGGTGTGTAACGCTAGACGAGGTTCATGAGTCCATTTACTCTCAAAAAATCAATGACGAGTAAAGGAGACTTGAATAAGTCTTCAAGAGACAACCCCAGGCACTTAAGAATATGCGCCGGTGATGTCGGTTCACTTTGACAATTAGTACAGTTTGGATGTAATTTGATCCCATTCTCGAAAGTAAGTCCCTTCAGGTGGCCACTGAAGAATCGTGAAAGTGTTGTCTGAACATATCTATCGCCACCAATAGCAAGGGATCTTCCAGGACAATCGGCCTGGTACCAAGGATGGCTTGGGGGAATGAGCCACCTTTGTCTGTCAGCATATCTTCTAATAGAATACAGTTCGAGAAATGTCAGTGAATTGGTAACTGGTAAAGGTTCTTCAGAGCCCTCCTTCGCCAGAACGTCTGCCATTTCATTCCCCCATATGTCGACATGCGAGGGTATCCATTGAAGATGCACTTCACAAAGAGACGAGACCTGCTTAAGTTTGCCAAGAATTGCGATTCCAGTCCTATCACCAACCCTTCGCCACTTAGAAAGATATTGGATGGCGCTACGACTGTCAGACAAAAACCATATTTCCTTAAGATCTGTGGAAGACAAAATAGCACTCAGGCCCTCTTCGATAGCAATTAGTTCACTCTTGAAAACCGAACTAAAGTCTGGATTTCTTTTCTTTATTTTAGTAATTGCATCTGTGGATCTAATGACAGCTCCACTACCGGACCGAAAATCTTCGCTTTTACTCCCATCAGTTGAGATAAGAGTAGCTTCAGCGGGAATTGCGTTTATAGTTTCCAAGGCAGACTGTCGCAGCAGAGCAGGAATATCATTTTTCTTGGATGTCCGAGTCGAAAGTTCCATATGAAATTTGACTCTAGGAAGTCCCTCCGAGGGATCTAGACATTGCTTCAAGGAATGATGTTCAACATTGCAGTCAATTAAACCAGCACACTCAATTTGACTAAAAGGGCTATTTTTCTTAAGTCTTTGGTTGTTATTCCAGTTCTGCAGGAATTCTGAAGTTCTATTTTGGGAGCCGTAACTGAAAAGTTTATTATAATATTTTACCAGACTTGCATTTCTTCTGAGACTGAGGGGTGGAAGATCTGTTTCATACAATGCGATTTCATTCGGGCAACTGTTGCGTAAGCCAGCAATGATGCGAGCAGCGCTAACTTGGACTCTTTCCAATTTCTGGAGGTTAGTGGAGGAGGCACAGCAATACATTGCTAAACCGCACTCTAAGATAGGTCTTATGATAGCTAAATAGGTAGCTGTCAGAGTGCAAGCATCGGCTCCCCAATCACGTCCCGAGATATACTTTAGTATATTTAGTCGTTTTCTGCTTTTAGAAACCAGTGCATCCACATGTTTGTTACCAATGATCTCTGGATCGAGAACGAAGCCCAGATATTTGGGATGTTTGTCATACGTAAGAGGTAAATTATTCATAAAAACTTTTGGATGATAATTGTACATCTTCTTATTGGTGGTAAAAAAACTGGCAATGGATTTGGATGGATTAAAACTCAATTTGTGGTCTTTCGAGAATTTCCACACGTCTTCAAGGGTAAAATTGATGTCAGTCTCAGTAGCAACAATATAGTATAAAAAACTGTTAGTTACAATTTAATTTAGTCCTATACTATCACAGATGAAAGTCATTGTTTTCAGAGAGACTTTCCCATGATTCTAGATAACCCCTGTAAGTGTTTGTCAGATGGTGAAAGATTTTATTCTTCACCTCAAATTTGAAGTCCTTCATGTCAAATCCAGTATAAAAGAGAGATTTCGGCGAAAATTGTTATTACTTCACAACTAGGATTTCTACAGTGAATATTATAGTTCCACTCTGTTGCCGGAATGATTAGATAAAAAAATTCCATTAAGGCAATTTTTTTCGAATTATATTTAAGTTTAAATGAAATGTAAAATAACAAACAATAATTATAAAAAAACTATTCTTTAAAAATCAATTACGACTTAAGTTATTAGGAAAAATTTAGAAATTTAGGAATTTTTTTATTTTAGTTACTTTTTATTGAATAATTACAATTGTTGTTGTCGTTCTCATGCTTTGCTTTACAACGGAAGAAGGAGTGTAGTAGCTTCTGAGGGTATGTACCCCTGAACACCGAAGGCAGAAGTTTGACTTCTAGCTGTCATACGTCACAAACTTTTTTTATGAGGAGTACTTCATTCACGCATTTCATTCATTCATCCACAAATCGTAGTTTAGATCTGAAACAGAGAAAGATAACCTCTCACCCATTACCGTCAAAGGAATTATTTTCAACTTAGAGAAATTTGTGACCACGAAAGATTTAGCGTCCACCACACACGGAGAATCATCAGCAGGGAGGTTCGAACTCTCAGCCCAAAGGACGCGAATCCAATGCCTTTCCAACCAACCTATCCCGGCCTAACAATTAAAACTAATATAAATAATTTATCAAAAAATTCTGCTAGTGCAGGATTTTAAACACCAATTGAGAATTTAGAGCCATTTGTGGCAATGTAAAATGCGGTTATTATCTACATCATTAGGGTAACAAAATGAAGGTTACAAATTTCTAATTTTCTTTATTCTGTATTATTTTTATTCCAAAGTACTTCAAAATGAATATTAAAAACGATAAATTGGCAATGATTAATTTTAAATGCATCCCACATAATGAAACTAAACGAAATT
>JAOUZG010044845.1:7670070-7688940 GCA_026289955.1 Argiope argentata
ATAAACTGTTAAATTTGTGAAAAATAGATTTTGCGATACAAAGAAGCTAACACACAAGATTTTTTTTTTACTTTTCCAAGATGGAACATAGTTACACCTATGAAATAAGTTGCAAGTTAACTGAAGAAAAAATCTAAATCGTATGCAATTAATAGCATTTCACACCATTATTTGAGAATTCACGAATTCTCCAGTTAAAAACACGTTAAAAAACAAGTGTGAGCTTAGTTTTGGCGGCAAGAACTAACAACCTCAAAACATGCTACAATATAAATCATTTGATGGTAAATTAATTATTATATGCAAATCTTTTCTTGTTTAAAAACTCATCGTAGACTTAATTTTATTTCATCATTCACATCAATATAAAGGATTTTTTTTATTTCCATTTTTTTAATAATTATTATTTATAATAATTTTAAATAATTATTGGTAATTTTACTATAAATATTTTTAGTAAAAACTTAATAAATGAAGGATGAATTTGAATGAAAATCAGTTTTCTTAAAAGTGAATTCGTTCAAAGTTTTAATTTCTGTTTTCCTCAAAAGCAAAATTTTGAATTTGGTTATGAATCGTAATAAACATGTGATTTTAAACCTCAACTTGATTAATGAAATAAATATAACTCGTAAAATTTTAATTTAATTATATCACCAACTCAAAAAAAACTTAACTATAATTATCACCAAAATAATGATGCATAGATTAGAAAATGTCTTAAAATTATTTTCAATACAAAGACAAAGAACTAATATTTATATTAATAAATAAAAATATTCTTAACTAAAAAGTATTAAAACATGAACCCAAACATATTTTAATTTGCGTTTACCATCAAATATTTTTACTTGACCAATTCATTATCCAGAACATGTAACATTGAATTATCTGATCTTGAATTATCTGATGTCCTTACACCACACACTGTAAGGACATCAGAGATAATTCAATGTTACCGTAGGAAACCATTAAATATTTCTTCATGGACTAAATTTACGGAGTTACAGTTTACTTTACTATCTAAATAAGGAATCCATTTAAACTTTAGTTTCACAAGAATATTTGTTTCTTATTTATTCTCTGGAATAAAGTGTTTGAAAACATTTTTCAGTACTTAGCGAACTTCAGCACTTAGTGACTTTAAGAGGGTGCCATCGAATTGATCTACCGTCTTTGCATTATAAATGCAAATATTTCGAAATATTAAACTGAATATATAATGGAGATTATTTCATTCAGGTTCATTTGTTTCTTTATACTTATGAACTCTGGAATATATTTCCTGTTTACAAGTTTACTTATACAATCAATAATTTTTATTCATATTGTTTATTTCTTGTATTACTTTATATTTTATTTATTGTATTTATTTCTTATTCATATCTTGTATTATATATCTTGTATTTTTAAATTTTTTTGTGAAAAAAAATTAAAAGATGTTAATTTGCTTTTGATGTTTACGTAAATGCTGATGTTTTTAAATGATATTTGACATTTTCTTTCTAAATATCGTCACAATATCTATTCTCCTACAACTAAACAATTGTTTTCTCTCATTCCCTTTCTTCCATAATAAAATTTAAAAAAATACTTGTAATATAGAATAATTAAGAAATGATGATCCGATTTAAAATTATTATTGCAAAAAGCATTACACCCAAAATCCTCAATACATCTTGAAAGCGAAAGTGTTTCATTATTTTGAATAGTTATAAATGTTCCATTTACCCTTCTTTCGTTATGGAATATATAATTGTAAATTAGTCCAACTCTTCATTCTGGTGCTTACAATGATGATGAAATGTAACTCTTAATGGTAAAAGTTACATAATAACGTTAATGTAAACCCGTAAGTTGAATTCATAAAATAATGTAATATAGGCATAAATATTCTAAAATATATGATTAAAATAATGAAAAAATATTTTAATTGTATGCCATACGTAATCAACAGCACTTTCTCGAATTCTGTACGTAAAATTCGGTCAGAATCAGGTTTAAATCCGAGAAACATGTTACTTCTAAATAAAAGAAAAGATGTCACTCTCCTTTTGTTTGTTTCTCTTAAGACGTGTTTGACATTCATGAATTGTTTACGAAAAGTGATTCCCATTAGCGAATATCTGAAAGCTCCTAAAGAAACAATTCAATTAACTCCATTTAGATGGATAGTTATACCCAATCAGTAAGAAAAGCCATTTGTCTAACAGTCCTTCCGGGTCTAATTTACCCAACTATTTATTTCAATTATCCCACTTTGAGTAATTAAAGAAACGAACGTTTTCCACACGCCGTTCCTTTTCCCAGTGTGTGAGTCAGCGATTTTTTGTCATGTGAACGATCATGTTTTGCTTTTACCCTGACGAAGAAAATTTCGATTTTCTTTTAGTAACATAATTATGTAATTACATTTTAACAGCAACAAATTTCTTTAATTTGTGGCATCTATTTTAGAGTAGGGGGTGAGATTTTAGCAAGTTTTTCACTTAAAAAAAGAATTATATATCCTGAGATGAAATTAATATTTAAAAAATTATTTTTATGGCTATCTATACACTTATTGTACTGATATACAGAGTAATATACAAAGTGATACTACAAAACTTCAATTGCTCATTCAATTTAGACAATATGGTGTGTTTTTTAACCAACCAGTTTAGAAAGACTTTGATTTATACCTGACAACTTTATTGGCATTATGTATTTTTATAAAGCTATAAGGTTTCCACGGCGTCTTTAATATGAATCAGCAAATGTTGATAACAGAATTCGCCAATCAATTAGAATGGTCATTATTATGGTTATCATTGATTAAAATGATCATTAGTAATCTTTAATCATTAGAGAACTTCCCGAAGTAATTATTTTTGAGCGATATCAATTCAAATCCTTAAAAAATGTATCATATCTTTTCTTGGTGACATAAATGTATAAAAATAGCAAATTTGCTAAAGAATGGCACGGCTCAAAATCATGTTTTAGCATCAATATTTCAAAGATTCGTTTCCTTTATTTTCTACTCTTCTACATATTCTTCTTGTGTACAGCCTACCACTCGGCACTTTCTACACATCTATCAAGAATTCATTGAGGATAGCGGTGGCAAGTGGTAAGATCTCCGTTTCAGATCCCATCCCACCCAAGAACGATCATGCAAAAATTTTGCTTATTGAATCCCTAGAGGACTAAATGTCCTCCCATTGGTGTGGTGCAGAAATTTAGAGAAGAGGCGTCAGTCCTCAACGTTTAAAAGTATCTCCAAAAGTATGAGGTCCTACCCAAAATAGTCATATTGCTATTTTACCGATGCTACACCGAACAAAAGCTATTTCTATATTTTCAACACACATTATTCTTAAATTGAAGACCAATCTGAAATTTCAAGCCAAATTTCTCGAAGTAATCTTTCAAATGGAAGATTTTTTGATTTTTCCTCCAGGCGAATAAAAATGAGGGCTACTTTTTCCTGAAAATCTACCATATTTTGAAACTAAATAAAATTCGAAATTTAGGAGTTGCAAAGCTTTTTAATCAAACAATTCATACTTCCGTTTACCATAAACCAATGACCAATGTACGTGGAAAGATATGCTACATCATCCTGAAATACAAATAAATTTCATAAATAAACATAACATCTTTTCAAAGAAAATAAAAAATATCTCAGCTGATTTTGAGCTGACAACTTGTTGATTTAAATTATAAAAATATTTAGAGTGATGATTGTTTTCTGATAAAAACAGAGCAAAACAATTTCAACTTAATTTTTGTAGGTATTCTTTCAAAAAACTTCTTTAAACTTAAGATTACTTTTTTAAAACAAAAATCTCAAATTCTTCATTTCAAGAAGCATTTATATTTTCTTGATTTTTTAATCATTGAAAGGATAAAATCTTAAATTGCTTTCAACAAAATACATTCAAATACTTACAAAATACATACATACAAAATACATACATTCAACATACAAATACATACATTCAACATACAAATACATACATACATACAAAATACATACATACATACAAATACATACAAAATACATACATTCTGAATATTAAAATACAATATTCAGAAAATAAGTGCCCTTTGAATTTGTATTATCATAAAAAAGCAATTTGTATTGAAATATTTCTGAATGATTTAAAATAATTTTATTTATTTATTTAATTTTTTGGCAAGTTGAGACTAGAAATGAGAAATACCAAGAATTGAAAGAAAACTTAATACATTATATTTTTGAGCACAGATATTTTGGTTTAATTTATGAAATAAGAAGTCAACAAAATTGTCAGCATGGCTAGCTGAAATTAAGAACATAGTAGGACACTAATATGATTTAAATATAATTATAAATTGCTGAATAATGATATAGGTAATTTCTAGTTGGAGTGTGATTAAATATGTCAATTAAAACATCTAGAGTTTTTGAGAAAAAAAAACTTCTTAACATTTGGTTGCTTTTATAAAGCAATTTTATCTCACATCACGTTATTCATGTCTGTCCGGAGGGAATTTTGCAATTAGATTCTTTACTAAATGTGGTTAAAAAGTGTTGCCTAACATGTCATATGTTAAGGAATTTGAGAAAATCTGTATTTTCAAATTTGATAATAATTATACAAATGAATTATGAATTGTATTTTAAATAACAATAGCATTTAATTTTAGAACATTTCATATTATAATAATCCTATAAATTGAATTTTTAAAACATTATGCATCAATCAATTTTTATTACACATGAATACTTTTGTATATGGAATAATTTTAAGTGTTTTGCTTATTAAAAAATTAGTTAGTTGTGATTTCGTCATTTTAAAGAATAAAATTTTCCTTCTCCTTATAACTATTCGATATAAAAAAAAATATTTTTTATTTAGCAATGCGTAACATTTTAGTACATCCATATAAAAAATAAAGTGGGGTTTCTTTAGTGTTATTTGAGTGAATTTTTCTGGTTTTGAATTAAAACTGCTTAAAAAGGACGAATGTCTTCAACAATTTAAAAAAAATGATATGCAAATTATTGCAATTGCCATTATTGTAAATTAGTGAATGTGTTGAAATATGTTTTTTTTCTGTCGTTAAATCTATTACTAACCGAAATTCAAGTTTTCGAAAGAGAAAATAATGATATATCATTATTTCAAATAATATTTTACACTATCTAGAGCAATAATTTTTTACTTAATCTTGTTTCTTTTAAAAGAAACCGGAAATTAAATAATAGTATCTTCATCAAAAAAATAATCACAAAAAAATTTATAGAAGAATAAAAACAAGGTTACACTTTATTTACTTAAATTAAAATTGTTGGATATAAATATATGCTAGATAAGCTTTAACAAGTATCTTAATTAATAACTTCAGAATTCCTGAAAAAGAATTGAAATATTTCAAGATAGATTAACTTTATCACTGCATTTATTTTCAATTTTCAAACATCTCAAAATGAGAATTTAAAAATAATTTATCTAAACATGCATCATTTAATTATTTATTAAAAAGACCAGTAAATTTATCTTAATCCTATCCTTTAATTTCCTTTCGCATGTTTAAATATTAAACAATTTTCCAGTTCATGTAATTCTTCGTCATTTATTTTTGAAGGTAGTTAGAGGCTGGAATTTAATCACTTTCTATATTAGATAGACCATGAAATCGGATCAACATCCTTCCAACTCTGTTTACAAAGTTTTTTTTTTTTTTACTAAATGTAGCATAATTTTATTTAAGCAAACTATAACTCAGATTAATAGTTTAATCAAATATATCTCACTTTCAAAGACTTGAAAGTTAAAAACATCGATTAAAGTCTTGTTTTTCCTTGCGTTGTTATCTTAAATAAATCCAATTCTAATTCTTTCTGAAAAATTTCGGCGAAGAGAAGTTAAAGTAATTGCGCTTACTTAATTAGAAGTGTGAAACGTATGAAAAAAAATATGAATTTCTGCATAAAAATTAATCATTTATTTTCTGAAAAAGAATTGACAAGCGTTTCTAGCTTAACTACTTTCACAAACAACTTTCTGGAATGAATATAATTAGAAATATAAGTATTTCTAGAACGCCAGTCATAATTTGTTTCGTTTTCATTACAGTATGTGCATGATAAACACATTTTAAAATATGAATATTTATTGCATCTCATTTATAATTTGTATCTATTTTGTTTTGATATTAATACAATTAACAAACTTAAAATTATTCTTGAACATTATTATTAAAGTATTAGAAATCAAGTAAAGTACTGAAGTATTAGAAATTTTAATTTTGCTTTTGAAATAGACAATGTAAGAATTGAAATGAAATGAAAATGAATTTAAAATGTTCATTTAACTAAAAATTCCGTCTTTAAGTAAATGTTCACAAATGCTCAGTACATGAAACATTTGTTGAAACAATTTTTTAGTTCTGAGCTTTGATCAAGGACAATTTAAAAAATTATTTATAGTTAAGAAAACTTATATTGGAACGAACAATAAGATTTAAATATTTTATAGAAAAAAATGATTTTCATATTATCTAGAATAAAAGCTGTTTTACTATTCTCATCACTCAAACACCTCTATTCAAAACAGATTGGAGAATCCCATTCATATTCTAATGCAATTCCACAAATTTCCCTCACCATAAACGCTTATCCTGTTTGCCCTTCAGGTTTGAGTGAACAATTCTAACTTTAAATCTCCATTTCATATCTGAAAGAGATTGAGTTTTCTGTCGAAATCACTCGACTGAGAATCGAGAATAAGAGTTCAAAAGATCAGCTGGTATCGATCGGGATCGATAATAATGGAATAAATCAAACTAGGAGTAATAAAGCGCTATTAAACACTTGGATTGGAAATGCAAGCTCAGGGAATCGTGTTCTTTTTTTAATGGTTGTAATCTGATGGTTTTAATGGGTTGCTTCGAACTTTTTAATTGATGTGCTGCATCAAATTTATGCGAACTATTCTTTTTAATATTGCCTTTATTCTAAAAACCCCTTTATGTTGTTTCTTTTATCTATATAGGTCGTTTTATTTCTGGATCAGTGGCATAAAACGATTAACTTGATATTTACAATGAAGATATATGCTTGATTCTTAAGACAGACATTAATTTAATGAGTATTTCAGAAAATACATAGCAGAACATTTCCATTTTATGATTGAAGGGGATTGATTTATCCATAATATTATTTAACATGATCTGACTCCATGCAAGGGTTTGAAAGCAATCACACTGTATTCTATTATCCAAAATATACCTTTATTCCACAACTAACAACATCTCATCCTTGTCGTTGGGAGCTACTTTCATGTTTTCATCCGCACTGTCTCGAGATGGGAATACTTAGTAATGAAACGTCTCAAGGCCATTTTATGATTAATAAAGATTTAACACACGTAAAACTTTGTTGCTCTCTCTCCGAGAGAATTAGAACGATTGCAACGATTTAGAATATTATTTACATATTTTTTTCCTTTTCGTGTTTTTACTTTTTTGTGGCAAAATATATTCAATTATTTCTAATAAGTTATATATGAGTAGAGGGAATAAGCTCTTCATAACTTTATTATGAGCAACTGAAAGTAATAGATGAGTTTCAGGAGCAGCTTTTTAATTATTTTTTAAGTTACATATTTCAAAGTACAAAACAAACACGTACACAAAAATACCCGACACTCACTTCGAATACATTATAATAATGAATCCTAAGAGTATCATGGGAAATATTCTTTGATGTTAATAAGCTAACGCCATTTGATGTGTCGAAAGAGAAGGCAATAGAATTAATATAACAGCTGCATATGGAGATTTTAGAAACTTTTACTCCATATAGGTTTCTTAGAGGTGGTAAATTGTAGATCATAAATGAAACTGAGATACCTCTACGGTTTTTCTTAATATTTTAAATATACAAATAATGTTGTTACATATGGCATTTGTAATGGATAAGCCCGCTGATGTATCAGCGGATTGAAGCCAAAATAAGCGTCTCTTGTTGGAAGAAGCGTCAACTAGGGCCAAAAGTACGACTTAAGCTACACACTCATTATGTTCACTTTCACGCCCCCTTTTTACTGGGGGTTACATTTACACTCCCCGCAGACAGATCACAGGTGAACAACCATGTTCTAACCGGGTATCGAACCTGGGACGCCCAGACCACGAAGAAGACGCACTACCTCTGTGGCAGGATGCCGGCATACAAATGGTGAATATCTTAATAAATCTAAATGTTGCTATCTTAAAATTGATTTGATTATTATTATTATCATCATGCGAGAACATGATGTTGTTTTAGTTTAAGATTTTTGAAACCTCAAAATGCGTTGGCAGCAAAATGACGATTTATAGCTTTTGAAGCGTGGATTTTTGCTTTTAAGGGTAATTAGAAAATAATCCAATCAATATATTTGTTGATTTATCTTCAACTAAAGTTAAAAACATGATTTCCAAATTATTCATTGCTTGAATTCTTACGAATTGCCTAAATTAATTTAAGTAATTAACCAATTTAAACCAATTTGAAACAATCACGAGGCTATCTGTTACGCATGGAGTACGACCAAATTTTTTAATCAAAAAATTTGGTCGTACTCCAAAATTTTATTTGTCAGCTAGAAGAATTAAAAATGAAAGTTTAAAAAATCCTCTCTATACATAAAATTGCGTACTTTTTTTCAAAGTTGTGAAACCCAATTTGTTTTCACATACGAGAGTTTTGTATTTCGCAGTATCGAGGAATTTCAAACATGAATTTCTGAGGGACTTTTTTCCGCTTTTTTAACCCAAATTTTCAAACAAGCCTGTAATTTAAGCATGACGAGCAGATGGCAGATTTTGTTTATGTAATCATTATATTTCTGAACTCGCCCTTTTACATGAATGCAAATGTACAAACCGTTAGACTCTTATCATTTTCAGAAACTAGGTACAAATCTATATAAATATCTACATTTTATATTTTAAACTCGAATTCGAATTTTGATTGTTTAAATCATTGCGTTTTTGAGTAATCGTATTTGCAAACATAAAAAATGCAAATCATGGAGGCCCTTATTGACATGTATATGCTAAATCTGTGTAACAAATTTTATCCATCTAGCTCTCTTATTCCTGTGCTCTTTTATTTTCTGTTAGCCAGACAGACTTTTTTTGAAGGGATTTTGTTTAAATTTTATAGAATTCCTAAAATGTGGTGTAAAGTGTATGTACTAAATTCCATCCGTTTAACTTAAAATATTTTTAAGTTATCATGTTCACATACAGTGATAAAGACTGATCTAGCTGTTAAAATATGTTTTTCGAACAACAAGGGTCAGATAAATTCGTCAAATTTTTAATCTTAACAATTCTTCCTCTTTGAATAGTTCATGCATAAAAATAATTAAAAAAAGAAATGTTAATGAATTCCAGAAGTAAAATATAATTACCTCTACTAAAAAAATCCCTCAAATTAGAGCCATTTAAAAATAAGTTTTATTCCACAATAATGTACCATCAGAAATATGAATTATAAGTACGGAGTTTTTCTTTTAAAAAGTTCCGTATATTGCTAATACTCAAGAAATGATATTTTATACCAATTTATTTACAAATCTCATAGTATACGATACTTTCGTCGCTATTCTTATACTTTTAAAAATTATTTTCATCGAAAGGAATTTTCATGATTTCTTCGAAGGAATGATTTCATCGAAAGAAATTTTCATTTTGATTACAGCTTATATCTTCTTTTTTCAAAAACTTTCCCTCGTTACCTTGAAGTAACATGATTCGAAACCATAAGTAAAATTTCTAAAAAGTTTTGAGATAACTTTCGTCTTTTATTCCTTATTTTTCTCTTTAATTCTTAGTTCTTTTATGATCTGTTATATATTTTTCGAGGCTAAAAACAGTATATAATTTGAGTATATTTTCAGTAAACTGCGCTTAAACTTTTTTTTGTGTAAGTAAACTTTTAAAGAATTGCAAAGTTCGGTAAATGTTTATTTATTTGAATCGCCCTCTATAATTGCCTTAAAATCTATTTATCTGCATTCGAGTTTCTCGTTTATGAGTTCTGAAACCAACTAGACCGGATGAAAATGCTGATAAAAAACTTCCATTCCAAATTATTTGAATAAAATTTTTTTCAGTATGAAGTCCAAATTCAGTGTGCATTAATTGGATACTATATAGAACTATCATAAAAAAGTTTTCGTGCCCCGTATGTTAAAAAAGAACTCTCAAAACATTCAGTACATTTCAACATAGAATTGTATTAGATACTGAAGTTTCAACCGCGTAGTTAAAGTATATATTTAGCATTGAAAATTTGTAACTTTAGCGTCTATTTTCCAGAAATAGTAATTATCATCATTTCGAAATTTACAAATAACCTGCAGGCTTTCACTGACCACATCTTATGGTAACAAAACTAAATATTATTTTAAATTAAATTTGAACAAATTTGAATTAATTGAAATTAAATGTGATTAAATTATATTTGAAAATATTATTTTAATTTAAATTTTAATTTAATTATCAGCACCATTTTGCTTTAAAGTTAAGAGAATATAATTTTTTTTAATCTTAAAGAGGGGCTTTTTTCTAAGATGTATCTCAAAAGCAAGATGGAGGGTAGACACCCCTTGATGATATATGTAGAAGTAACCTTTCATTCGAATAAGAAGACAGTTGATTATATATCTAGGAGCTGTAATCTTTTATTCAGTTAGACGACCGTTGATGGCATATCTAGGAACTATTTTTATTCAGTTTAGACGACCGTTGATGACATATCTAGGAACTGTAAGTTTTCATTTAGTTTAGACGACCGTTGATGACATATTTAGGAACTGTAAGTTTTCATTCATTTTAGACGACCGTTGATGATATCTAAATATCTAACAGATATAAGCCTTCATTTGAAGTAGACGACCGTTGGTGATAAATGTAAGAGTTGTAAGTTTTCATTCGAAGTAGCCGAATGTTTATGATATAGCTAGGATTTATAAGCTTCCATTCTAACTAGATGATCATCGATGATATATCTAGGAACTATAAACTTCCTATCAAAGTAAACGACCATTGATGATATATCTAGGAGCCATAAACTTCCAATAAAAGTATATAGAAATGATATATTTATCGCTGATGATTTATTTGGCAATTATAAGCTTTCATTCGAAGTATTTGCCATTCATGATATATTTAGGAGCTAGAAACTTTCATTCTGAATAATAATGTTCAAAATCGATTTAACAGCTGAAATCAAAAGATATGCTCTAGTTTTCTCTTGAAAAGAATATATATAGATAGATAAAAGCAATGTTTTTGAAATGCTTTTTTTTTTCAAAATCTAGATTGTTAAACTGCAAACAGAAATTGTTTAAAGATATAATATTTCATATGAAATGAAAATTTTAGAAATCGGAACCATGATGAAGATGAGATACTGGTTCTACAGATTTCCTTATTATTTTAAATGTATAAATAGTAAATATATTATTAAATATAAATTATGCTTTCTTAAGATTTTAATTGTTATTTGTTAGTTTAAAATGTGTAAACTAAAAGCAATTTCAATAAATATATTAAGCAAAAAGGATCTTAATTATCATAAAAGGCAGAAAGCTCTTTGGTATAATTTATAGAGAAACTTATTATCTTGAATTATAATTAATTTATCCCAATTTATAAATTATTCATCATTAACCATTTAGAAAACTGACAATAGACAGTTCTTTACACATCAATTAAACTTTAAAAGAGTATTAAATTGTTATCACAGTACTTCTAGTCCCATTTAATTAGCACATTGAGCAAACCACAAGAGTAAAGAACTTACAATGAGCGTAAAATACCACAGGGACATGAACATTGATTAGCAATCAAGTGAGACACATGGGCAATTTGCTATTTGGATTCGATTCAGAGTCTTGGTAGCGGACGTAATACTTCTTTAAGATGAACTTTTTTTTCACGTGAAAAGATGATCGGTTGTCTTTTAATGGAACAAGTGCGAATTCTCTATGGATCACAGAATAAAATCAATGACAAGCCTCATAATAGCTGTAACGTTTGTTATGCCTCTGAGATTACGAACTGTTCATGTTTTATAATTAAAAATGGCTTTTAACTGAAATAAATGTGATTAGGGGATCGGAAATGGATAAAGCAACATTAATAGGACAAGAATCTTTAACTTGTTCTGATTTTATCGTTTGTTTGATGCAGTAAAACAAAATATAGTTCTTGCTCCATTACACCGCATACATGCAATCAAACCCTTAGAAGTATATAAAATATTGAAAACTGACACTATAAATCTTGTGGTTAAACTTAAGAAGTTTAAATATCTGTGGTTCAATTACTATCAACAGTAGTAATATTCATGTAATTTGAGACCATGAATAAGTCGGAGATTCAATTGCTTCACCCAAACAAAATAGGCGACAAAGATAATTTGCTCGCAAGGTATTTTATATAAATCATAGATCTTATATTCAATTGTCTTTTATAAACTCCTCTGATTTTATCGTTTGTTTGATGCAGTATAACAAAATATAATTCTTGTGTCATTACACCGCAAACAAGCAATCAAACTTACTCGTAGAACTATGCAAATTATTGAAACCTGTCACTATAAATCTTGTAGTTAAACTTAAGAGAGGACCATATGATAGTCCAATTATTATCGACAGTAGTAACATTAATGCAATTTGTGACAATGATTGAGTCAGAGATTCAATTGCTTCACCCAAACAAAACAGACGCCAAAGATAAATTGCTCGCAATATCTGAAAGGTGTCCAAACTAATGAAAGACCTCCGTATCTTTACTAAATGCTGCTCTCACCCGTTAGCTGGGGTGAGCGAGAAGATTCACATACGCAGTAGTCGCCGCTCAACTTCGTCTCTCGCGGTTCACTTGCTTTAATTGCTAATCTCGAGGCTAGACCGGACCAGCTCATTAATCTCGGGCCGTTTTAATGTCCACTGACCTATCTAAGTATCGGGCCATTTAATCAAGGGCTTTAAGGTGTTCTGCCGCTTTTAATGGCCGAAGATGGATTAAGTGAGGGTCAGTAGAGTGATAGAGATAAGAACTGGAAGTGATAGTGGACAGGGTTTGTATTCGGAATGAAACCGAAATAAATGCGTTACTGATGTTTCAAGAGGGGTTTAGGCTTGATTTAGTAGATACTGTAAAAGATGCCCTTAATGTAAAGAAAATATGAAAACAGAATCTCATTCCGGCACTATAACTGTTTACTGTTAACAATAATTGAAGATTATTTTACAAATCCCTTAAAATAATCTTCAAATATTGTTATAAAACTGATTATAAAAAATAAAAGATATTAAGAAAATGTTTTGCTAATTTTAAAGCATTCGAAACCTCAAGAAAGAAATCATGCCGGCCTTTTTCCTCATGTTCTGGGAGTCCCGGGCTCGAGTCCCGGTTTAGGCATGGTTGCTCTTCTATGCACTATCTGTGAGATGTGTGACTATGCTCCCTGTAAAAAGAGGTTGTACAAGCAAATGAGTTGAGTGTGTAGCTAAGTCGTACTCCGGGCCCTAATTGGCGCAACTTCAAAAACAAGAGACACTTCTTTCGGCTGAAATCTACTGCTGTATCACTAGGGGGCTTGTCCATAGACAAGTGCCATAAGTAATAGCAACAGCAACAACAGAAAGAAATCATTGTGTCCAAAGGTGTGGAGTCGGGAACACAAAAGATTTGGTACTACATTGTGTTCGTTGTCAATGAATTTAGTTGCAGAAAATAATATGTCATATAAAATGTGTATAAAGAATTTAGTAGAATACAAATTTAAACAGCGCAATAAAGACATAAATAAATTCGAAAAAGTTATCATTCAATATAGCCTTTAAATTATAATATATAGCCTTAAATCTTAAGTACTTATCTTAAGATTTAAGGTTAAATCTTAAGTATATTTGTTTTTGATATGATTTATAATCATGACTGTCTGGTTGCCGATATATTTGTTATCTTGTCTGTCCAGTACATTTGTCACCATCAATTTATCGTGTTTGTCCGGTTATGTGAGATTCTTAATAATTTCTATCTTGTAAAACTTGTACCAGAATTTAAGACTTAGAAAAATTTCAAATCACCATTCACCTTACATATGTAACGTTACCATATTTGATGCGCTGCTGCGTATTAACATAGGGGGAGCGCATCTTTCCCTTGATCTGGACGCCCCGGGTTCGAGTTCCAGTTCGAGCATGGTTCTTATGTGTTCTATCTGAGGGGTGTGTGAATGTTACGGCCTTTAAAAAGGCGCTGTGCGAGAGAATGTAACATATGAAGTAGCTAAAATGTACTTTTGTCCCTAATTGGCGCTATTGAAAAAGCAAGAGACGCTCACTCAGCTTAAATCACTGGCAGGTCTGTAAACGGGCTTGAAAAGTACCATAAGTAATAACAAGATTTGATTCGTTTTAGTATCATAAATATGAAAACGTTTTACATTTGCGTTGGCCTTTTCAACTGTTATCTATTTTTCTTCTTTTTAATATACTGCATAAATGAAACTTTCCAGGGAGTCCTTTTGTTTTGATTTTATTCCCTGTTATAAAGCAAAGCTTCTATATATCTACCTGATCTGCCATTAAAGTTAGAAAAAGACAATTCAAAATACTTATGAATAAGAAATAACTAATTTATAGTTTTTAAAAGAAAATGTTATAGTAAAAGATGAACAAAATTCGAAGCATCTTCAAACTTATTTTTTACTTTACTTTAGTGCCATTAGTATGATTTTCCAGAATTGCAAGCAGAGTCTTCTCTGAATAATATTGCTTTTTGTGAAATTAGTAATGGTACGTGCTAAATCCATAAAATTCTTACATGCCTCATAGAATTGCGAATAAGAGACTGCTGGGTCGAGCATATTCTTTATTTTCTAGTTGCCATGCAATATCAATATATCAGGCTCAAACTCAGACGTTAATATAGCTAAATAATCACGATTCCTTTTCTAATAATAATAAAAACTAAAATTGTATCTTTTCTTTATAATTTGATTATTCTATGCCATTAGGTATATATTCAATCTTGAATGAAATTCTATTAATTTTTGGTGGTTTTTCAGCATGGAATAAGCCAAAAATATTTTTAATATTCGTTAAAATAATAATACAAATTGATGCATCGATGAGTATTTCTAGAACTCATTTGAAGAAATTTGCACTTAAAGTATTTCTATTATATTTGCTTTACTTACTTAAAACAAAAAAAATGCCATTTTATGGAGCAGACAATAAACTAAATGTCTAATTTTATGCTGCACATAGAATAAACCTTAATTACAAATGTATCTTCAAAACCTTTTTATATAATTATAATTTTAAATCTCTTGATGATTTTAGAAGCATAGTTCTATAGAAAAGTTCAATTTGTATGATTCACACCGAAGAAATCATGCGTGAAAACCATGCAGAATAGAGATCATGCTTGAATTTTGAAAAATACATCAAATTATCTTTATATTCTATGCTTTTGAAGAAATAAATTGAGCTTTCTGTTGATGAATTTCTTCCCATTTGGAGTTTATTTATCTCTTTTTCTTACTATTAAAGAACCAATTAAACAACATATGTTTAAAATAATTTTAAAACCAAATATATATTTTACTTATGTTAAAACAACGAATCAAAAAGCTCTGAAATTACTTTCGGAGAAGTTTTATTATCCACATGTTTTTTTATTAAATTATAAAGGAAGGGATATATACTTATTTCTTAAAAATTATATTCTTGAGCATCAAAAATTTCAACGCCAATTTTTGTTTCTATTAAAAACAGCAAACAGGAAAAAAACTTATTTTTTGCCATCTTTGATTACATTAGTTATTAAAACAACTTCATTAGATAATGGGATTACTGGTTAAAGGTAACGAAAAACTATTTAAATAAAACCGGAGTAAATTGGTTACCCCAATACTTTCTCACAAATTATTCAATAAAAGTCATATTACCCAATCCTTCAATAAATTAAGGGCCTTGAAATAGGCCAAGAATACTTTGTAGAGCATTGATGAGAAATTGTTACTAAAAATAAATCTTGGCGTGAATTTACTGAATCAATTTACTATTACATGCTTTTGATGCCTTTTTGAATATAAATTGAAACCAAAAGTACACATAGAATAGAAGTTGTAATTATTGACTCACATACTGAATTTCATTGATTTATGAAATCAAATCAGATATTGAATTTACTTACATGCAAAAGTACATATTGATAGACGATCAAACTGTAGATAAACAGCTTCTGACATATTTGGCTCTAAATTTGTTGAAAATCTGTAATTTAGGTGATGAATCTGTGCAAAAACTTTTATTGATCTTGCTCTTTAGGTTTTTCAATTACCGAGTTTATTTGCACTGAGACAGTGAGGCAGACCGATATTTTTCTAAATATATTTCTCTCAAAATTTGTTCGACAGAAATCTACAAATCTCTCTTGAAGTCCAAATTTCTTAAATGAACATCATTAATTGTTATATAATCGTAAATAATAATTGTAAAAATATTTTTGTGAATATTTTTTGCATAAATAAATAAAAATAATTGAGAGAATCCCATCTTGATTCAAGATTTTTCTTTAAATTTTACAATTAATGATTTAAATTAAATTTTATTTCATTTACAACTAAACCTTCAATTTTCAGTTCATATATAGATATATATAGAAGGTATAGCAGATATTTTTCCCGAAGAAATAAAGCCCCGAATGCCAACATAATTCACGAAGATTTCATTTAAGCATATGCAGAAATATATTTATTATTATGTCAGAACATGGTATTGTTTTTAAGATGAGGATTTTAGCATCAACAAAAATACTTAGGCGAAAAATAAAAGTTTTATTAACTGCGAGAGCATTTCAAAAATTAGCTTTTAATAACGTGTTGCCATTGCATTCACAAAAATTCTGATTAAAAAGGAATAAGTTAATGACTATAGCAAATAAAACTTAGAAAAATGACATTTTGCGCGCGTGATTATATGAAATGAAATAAATAGGAAATTCGATATTTTTTTAAACAATCAATACGGGACAAAGTGTTTTTTGGATCGTTTGCAATACTAAAGCGACTAACTCAATGAAACAATTAAAATGAATAAAAATATAACAACTTGCACGAGCACGTGGCGCTTGATCGTTCAAGAAATGATGTTCTGACATGATGCATTGAAGTATGCATAACAGATTTCATTTTATTTATTTATTTAATATTCCTTTTCATCCACAAAACTTGCATTGGAAATGCTACTAGTAATAAACATGGCTCTTTGTCACAGATGTTATCAATTCAATCAACTATTTCAATTACATTCATAATTAAAATAAATCAACAATTTGTTTTAGTCAATTTTGTGTGAGTATATTTGTATGTTCGCAAGCATATGTGACCAACAAATTTATTAAAACGTTAATCAAAGGTAATGATTTGACAGACAATAAAAGCACTAAAAAACAGTTATTCTATCCTAATAGTGTCCATATGTTACACATGAAATTCTCTTCAAGTTTTAATTTAGATAACACAATGCATCTACAGTAATGAAAGCAATTACTTTTGTCATGTCACGATGTTGTGACAGAAACGAACTTTCGTGAAAGGCTTGATTCATTGTTTGTCTGTCCCCGAGCTTCTCAACCCCAGATGTTTTGCATTTATTTATTTAACTGTACAGAAACGTCCATGATTTAGAAGAAAAAAACTAAATAGTCGTTTACCCTTCAATCTAAATCGCATTGTTATTTAAACATATTGGCAAATATTTTCCGGAAAACTTGATTCCACTTTGTTAACAGAAATTTTTCAGAAAGAAAGGTAATTAAAATTTAAAATGTTTCCCCCTTTTACTTTTGTGTTATAATATAAAAAAGAATTAATATAAAAAAAACAATTTTTTTAGATCAATTCCTACTTAGGTTATTAGAAAATAAGTTATGAAGTTAGGAAAAATTTTATTTTAGTTACTTTTTATTAAATAATTACAATTGCTATTATTGTTCTCATGTTTACGATGGATGAAGGAGTGCAGTAGCTTCTGAGGGTATGGAACTTGAGCATCAAAGGACAGCAGTCTGATTTCTAGCTCACATACGTCACAAACCCTTTTTAAGGGGCAGGCTCCATTCATGCATTTCATTCAATCCTCCACAGATCGTAATTTAGATCTGGAACAAAGGACGATCCCGTCTGGTCCAGTACCCTTTGTGATATTACTTTCCACATGGAGAACTTTCTGACCAAGACATATTTAGCGTCCATCAACACGAAGAGTCTTCTGATGGCAAGTTCCAACTCGCAGTCCAAAGAATGCAAAACCAGCGCCCTGTCAATCAGGCTACTCCGGACTAGTAACTACAGTTACTAAAAATAATTGATCAAAAAATTATATTAGCATTGAATTTTCAACACCAATTAAGGATTAAAAGACAATTGTGTCAACGCTAAATGCGTGAATTTTCTACACCAGTTTGGGTAACGCAATACAGATTAGAAATTTCTAATTTTCTTTATTCTATATTATTTTAATTCGAAAGTACTTCAATATGAACCGGAAAAGTCGATTCACTAACAAGGTTTAGTATTAAATGCATCAAATATTTTGAAAATAAATAGAATCACTTAAAATAATCGGCTGAAAACATGTTAAGGCTAACCTCATTGGAGTGGGTGGGGGAAAACAATCTGAATTCGTTACTTATTTGGCAATTAGGAAATGAGGATTTTGGCGAGAAAGTTTGTTTTTAATTATTTAGTTAGTCAAAAATTAATGAGTTAATACTTGAAAACACTGTATTAAAATCAAATGTTATCCACTAAAAATT
>JAOUZG010044845.1:7706417-7720138 GCA_026289955.1 Argiope argentata
ATCAAAAGAAATATCTACATCGTTGATAATTGTGCTTCCAGTAAATTTAATGGAAGAACCTGAAATTAATATATATTTTTAAAAGGATTTCCTCAAATAAAATTTTAAATTTATTTAATAATATATTTTATTTAAATTTACATTTAAAATCAAAAATTTAAAAACACTTATCACTAAAGAACTATTAATGAATATCTTTTTGTTCATGGTAGAGGTTGAGTTGTATAATTAAAAATACATTAAGTCATTGATTTGAAAACGTTTTCGTTGACACACTTTAAGCAGATGAATTTTGTATTTATTTATAGAAAGAGACAAACTCCATAGCAACGCTGAAGCTTTACCCTGAAATTCTCAATAATGATAAAGATTATTAGATAGGATGTGAAAGTTTATTGGGTTAGAACCCTGAAGGGGCAATACGTTGCACTAAGGCTAATATTCAGGCCTTCCTTGGATGAAAATGAAATGAGATGTCTCGATGTGGGAACTAAGTCATTAACTGGGCATAAATCTGACTGTTGTTATACTTGTCAGCATTCTTATACCATCAAAGCAAATGATGAAATGATGAATATATATTTAATTTGGCAAATGTAAAGCAAGCTGACAATGCTTTAACTTTTGCTCAAGTTTTTGAAAAACACGTTTCAATTCTGCCGTCATCTGAGTTATTATTTTATTTAATTACTTATTAAGTTTAAATTAACCTTCAATTCTATTTGAAAAATGATTATCTAAATTCGTCTTAAAGAATTAAATTCTAATCAATTCATATAATAAACGATAGTAAACTTCAAAAAAGACGTTCATAGAAGTAGATGATTAATGCTTCCATTTAATCAGGAATATACCTGTAAAAATCAGTGGGATCATTTCTAAACGCATTCATACATTTTTCCCCTTAATTAAGGGATATTGATTTGATGATTCATTAACAATAAATGCGTTTTCAATACGTAAAAAAACAGATTATATCAAAAATTCTAATTTTCTCCATCATTTATTAAACAGTGTTTTAATATCATGTAAACATTCAATTATATATCATTCGAAAGTTTTGATTAGCTACTTATATGCTTGGTGAACGAATATTGATATCAAAGAACATAACTTTAGAAAGATATTGGCTGAATATTCAGTTAGAATGACATATTGACATTAAATATAAACATATATAAGTGCTGTTTCACGTTGATCATGAATAAACCTGAAAAATCAATGGAATCATTTCCAAGCAAGATTTTTTTCCTTACCTTACATAAATAGTGTTGCTTTGATTCATTAGGAGGAAAATGCGTTTTTTAGTAAAGAAAGAAGAAAACAGTTTGTAGAAAAAACAAATTGCACCTAAAGAAGAAAACAGATGAGCACAAATTCTAATTTTCTTCATCAGCGATTTACACAATAATTAATATCATGTAAACCTTAAAATATATACACCGAAGAGACCTATGTAGGACCACTTTTGGTCCACAAAACTTCCGGTACCGGACAAGACATTGACTCCACTAGGTCCTGATAAGTAATTTGAGGTATCTGGTACCGCTTATTAACTGGTCCTGCCATTCTCTCTTATTGAGAGGAGATAGAATAGCAGCACGAATTTGGTTTTCCAGCTGGGACCACAAATGCTCTATGGGATTAATGTCAGTTGAATTTGGAAGCCGAGAGAGGACTTAAAGGTATTGTAATGTTCCTCTAACCACTCACTGAAGATTCGATCCTTATGACATGGTGCATTATCTATTGGTAAACATCCTCCATCGAAAATACTATAGTCTTTGTTAAGAAACAAAGCTAGCCACGTCATCTTCTTGGGCGGAGCCAGCTGCCAATCATGTAAACATCACGTGACCTGACTGTTGATGTTTGTAAATTCTCCTTTTTTTTTTAAGTAGAAGCGAACTTGACCCTGGTACGAGGGGGAGTATGATCTCGGCTCTCTCCCGCGTAACTTTAGTGTGTAGTTCTCTAGGCCTGCTTCACTAAGACTTAATCATGTGCCTTTTATTATTATTTCTACTTAAACGTCAATTCAACTGTGACTGTAATACCGAATGTTTTTTTTCCTTCAGCTTCTCTAAAATCTCTCTGTCTCTCGCCATCATATGCTGTAACGTACATTACAGCATACGTACATTACAGCATTACAGCATAACGTACATTACAGCATACGTACATCATATGCTGTAACTTCATAAAAGACAACCTGTGTCTTCAAGTTATTTCAAAGAGGCTACAATCTTCACCTAGTTCACCTGTTAGATAATTTATTGTTCGATCAAGAAAAACAGCAATAATTTAATTTTGATTTTTACAGTCTTGAATGGTTGAACCTCACCCGCAACGATGTTCACGTAGTGCACAGATGGCAGGGATTGTTCTATGGTGACTGTGGATCCTAACGTGCTCCTTGAATATATTGATCGTAACATAAAATCCTAGCCACTGGCTTGTCTTCGTCCAATCATGCATCCAGAAGCCAGGCTTTCCTTTGGAAATCGGCATATTCTCGCACACCTATCAACGTGACGACTCAGAAAACGTGATACGTCGGGCCATGCAGCCTTCTTCCTTTCTTCTAAGGTCCACTTTCAATATTTCTTGGCCCATTGCAGACACAGCTGGGGGTGACGTGACGTCAGTACATAGACATGCATCAACCTCCGCAGGCCCACATGTTGACATGCTCCGTCGATGATTAATTAGGAGGAAATGTGATTTAGGTATGTAAAGAAGAAAACAGATAGTAGCAAAAATTCTAATTTTCTCCATCATGGATTTATTAATTAATAATTTGTCCATTAATAATTTGTAAGCAAAAAAATTAGAGTTTCATTCAAGAGTTTTGATATGCTATTTATATGCTTGCTGAACAAGTTTTGCTGTTAAAGATAAACTTTAACCACTTGACATACAAATTTATTTAACTTCCTAATTACATGACACATCCAATATTAAACATTTATTGTTATTTTAATTCCCATAATAATGTAACGAGTTTTGAGATACTGAAAAGTTTCTAAATGATTCTGGCATTTTAAATTACTGAATACTTTCACTTAATTGCAGAATTAAAATTAATAATTCAATAATTCGATGAGCGTGTCATTGTATGTGAAGTGGTTTAAAAGATATTGGATGAGCATTTGACAAAAAAGGCTTTGATATTGGCATTAAATATCTATACATATAAGGGCTATTTGTAATAGGGTCTCAGTTCTTTTAAAACAAAGCAAATAAATTGGAAAATCTATTTTAAACCATGTTTAGGTAAGGAAATAATGGTTATATAAAATTGCATCGTTTTTTATCGCACTTTCAATAAAGGATCAAGAAAACTGCTTATTTAAAAACAATAATTTGTGCTGTACAAAACTTGACTACTAACTGCGTAAACAAAAAATCTCCCATTTCAATAAATACTTAAGAATTTCTAACTAATGAAAGGGCAGAAAGGGCCATTTTAATTTTTTTAAAGGTTTCTGAAAGGCAGAAAAAACGCGTGTTAGTTATAATCCAAACTAAAATAATAAAAATTTAATTAATGCTCGAGTGATTCTCCATGTTTTTAAAATTTGAATATATTTCTATAGAAGTTAAATGTTGTCAAATTATTTCTCAAATCTTAATTCATATTCTTTAAGTATAAAACCATTGCTAGCTATAACAAGTGAATATAACTTTTTAATGAGAAAGAAACAATTGCATTTTTGCTCAGAGTTTCACTTAAAAATAAATCAGTTTAAAGTAAAAGCAATCCTCTATTTTAAAGAAAAAAAGAATTTAAAAGAAGCAGCTGTTGTGAAACATTCTTTCTTTTTGTAATGTTTCGTGGCAACAGCCGATATTTTTTTATAATCAGAAAGTTAACAAAAACTATCGGAAATGATTTCTGCTCTATGAAATGATAAAAACTATTATTGCCCTTTTATAATATTTATCGATTTTCATAATCCTTTTTCCTTTATTTGTTTTTAAATTATTAAAAAAAGAGTTATTTTTAATAATCTGTAGTCTCTTAAAGGCGTAAAATAATAGAAATAGTAAACTATTTTATTTCATATCGTAATGAATCTCATATCAACTAAACCTTTAGCTTCACGTCGTACTTTATTCTTACAAATTTTACTCTTCCTCAAATTTAAGCATCAAAACTTAGCTGTTTCGAGTGAAAACATGCATTAAAAATGCAAGAATCTTAGAAATTTATATGCCATCTTAAACTATTTACTATCTAAGCCAAATAATTTAACAAAATTCTCTACGAAGCAATGCGTATGGTTCCTAATTCATTTAGAGGCCAATCTAGAGGCACAAATAGAATCCCACTAAGAAACATCTGTGGAATAAACCAAGAACAATAGGCAATATGAAAGAGATAGGCAATAAGATCCCTCTATTAGGGAATATGTCTTCTGTTTGAGGGTAGCAGAAATTGTCCTTCTATTCGAAGTTGGTCTTTTCCCCTATTGTTATTTCATAGTTGGAGAAATCATGCCTCGATCTAAATTACATTCCGAAGAATCGAGTATTAATTCCCTTAGGGTGTTATAAGAAAAACTAAAACCTTTTATTTTATCTAAAGGGCAATGGAAGTCATTCTCACGTATTCTTATGAATAATTTATTTTGCAGAAAAATATTCTGTTAGATATTTATCTGATGATGATGTATATTAGCAAACAATTCCTCCTTTATAAGTATAGCTCTGAAGTGTTCAAGTGAAGTTAAAATAACGTTAAATATTATATCTAATTCTTCGTTTATTTGATTTAACAAGCCTATAAAAACAAAATAATAAAGTTCTGACAAAAACATAAACTTGATCTACTAAAAAGAACATATTTAAAAAGGAATTAGAATATATTGTTTCAAACATTCAAACTTTACAGATAAAATATCATATTAACTGAATCTAATAAAAAACGAGGATAATTTCTATTCTTGAACAGTTTTTGAAAAAAAGCAACAGATTCTAAGTAGTGCTTTATTTTTTATTCCATAACTGTTGTTTTTCAACAATCTAATTATGTAGTAGCCTCTGTTTTGCGAATGAAACTGTTTTGATTCAAATGAACATTATAGTAAAACAATGCTCTATAACATAAATTCAAATATCATCCAAAAATTGTTTGACATTTAGAATACTTAACATCATGTAATCATAAGTTATCTCTTATTAATAGGGGGAAAATTAATAAAACGCTTGAAATGATACTGCCTTATGTATATGCTGTCATGGCTTTAACTATCGTACATATGAAAAATCCTAAAAGCCAAGAAGTTTCACTCACAGTTGCTCCAGCTGGTCGAACTACTACAGTTTGATATTTTCGCTTCTGAAATACAATTCAAGATGCATACAGCTTCACTAAACCTATCTCAAACTAGCGAGATATACACTTTTTATAATAAAAAAATGTTCTCTAGGATTATATTTTAAGCTTACGAAGGGCAATTTTGAACGTCTGTTTTATTCACAGCTATTTTCCATTATTTTAATAATCATCTATATATTTTAAGAGCTTATACAGCATCTATATCTTTATAATATTATCTTTGTTTTCTCATGTTTGTGATTTGACATTGGCAACTGAAGTTGCTTGTTGATGGAATAAAATAATTATATTTTAATGCTTACAAAGCGCACTTTTGAATGTCTATTTTATTCACAATCATTTTTCATTGTTTTGATGACCCTCAATACATTTTAAGCGCTTGTGTATTAGGTATATCTTTATAACATTATCTTTGTTTTCTTATGTTTGAGCTTTTAACTGTGGCAGCAAAAGTTGCTTGTTTCGGAAGAATATATATATATATATATATATATATATATATATATATATTAATGCTTACGAAGGGTTCTTTTGAATGTCTATTTTATTCACAGTCATTTTTCATTGTTTTGATGGCCCTCTATACATTTTAAGCGCTTGTGTAGCAGCTATATCTTTATAACATTATCTTTGTTTTCGCATGATAGTGCTTTAAAAATTGACTACAAAGGTTGCTTGTTTTGAAATAAAAAATGCATTGCCATGATAAAATTTCATTTTAATTTGAAATATAATCTGTAATTATCGTTCCAAAATTATAATCCCTTGTAATAACGGATCTTCATGAGCTGTGCATAACTGTGTTTCACTTGCGTGAAATTTAATAAGCGACATCTATTGGTAAACATGTGAAATATCTAAATAAATAACAATGGTTTTGGGTTTTACCAAATAGATTTATAAACTTTTGGTTATGCTGCTCCGTCATAACCCAATTGTCAATTTTGCTTTCAACGATTTACGAGTGGTTATTTCGATGGAAATGACAAGGAATGATTCGGAAGACCAAACAAAATTGTAGACAATCAATCGTAAGACTTATCGGACGAAAATGGGGGAAAATATGAAAAAAATATTTTGATTTTTTTTATTGTAAAAAAATTTCCCAATAAAGATTTTTTTAAATAAAAAAAATCGGTACTTTTCCGTTAGCTGGATGGCAGCGAAAAATCGCCAAATACTGTAGAATTCCGCCAAATTTCTTACAGTGATTTCTAAGTGAAAAATCGCCAAATAATGTAGAATTCCGCCAAATTTCTTTGGCGATTTTTCGCTGCCGCCTGACTGATGAAAAAGTACCAAAAAATCAAAATTCATGCAAGAACCTAATATACATATGCAAGATGTATATAGAAAATGGAAAAGCTTTTATTGCCTTAGCTATTGCAATCAAATGAATGCTTCTATTGCATTATTTCATCAAGTAAGATAATGTAATGCTTAAAAATAGTTTGACCTCTGTGAAAAAGATAGTGAAAAGCTATAAAAGTTAAATTTTCCTGCAACTCTCACAACACAAATTTGTCAAATAGTAAATTATTATATCATATCCATATATGCATACGCAAAGCTTTAGGTTTCTACCTGTAAAATATACTAAGATATTAAGAAGCAAATTTATTGATTTAAATCACTTTTCCATGGCTCTGACTGAGGCGATACTCGTTGTAAGAATCTGAAATAATATAGAAATCGCAAAAGATTTTTAAAAGAGTAAAATTGGGAAACAGAAACACATTTATTAAATTTCATGAAAATTTTAACCCTTCTTTGCATGATGATGGAAATTTCCATCATAATATTTAGTCAGCAAAAAAAGGTACTCAAAACCCTTGTACTGTAAATTTGTTGTTGCTGGCAACTTTTTAAGCGACTATTGCGTACAAAAAAACGCAGTTGTCAAAAAATAGCAAACGTCACTGTCAATTACCAGGCCTACAACTTGTCATTCCGCTGTTTGTTGTGACTGGAAGAAATGAGCGAGATTTTAAATTGTTTTATGGAAATTAATTTATTATTAATAATTATTAATTAATTAAATTATCATACAGAATAAAGAAGATTTAGTAAAGAATATTTTTTTTATTTATTTAGTACTGAGCTAAATATGTGACAATGCATGATGATGTAAATTTCCATCATATTGTTTTTTACATAATTCATATTTTTATTTACACCAAGATTTTTTTTAAATACTTTTCCTTTAATCTAGAGCATTAATTACATCACCCTGATTTTTTTAAAGAAAAAATCATGCAAAGAAGGATTAAAAAACTAAACAGATATTACTTTAAATGAAACTTTTAAGATTCTCTCAAACTGAAACTAATCACACTCGAACAATATTATTTTCTTTTAAAAATACTTGCACAAATATGGGATATAATTCATCTTTTTTTGTGTGTAGTCATAAAAATGAAAAATTTTAGTTTATTTTAATTTTGTTTATTTTATTATAAATAAACCATAAAAACCTAAAATAAATTATGAAGAAATTTATTAAAAAATGAATTTTCATTATACTTCAGATGTCACATCCTTTTTATACTTCTACATTATATCAGGGACTTAGGAAAGCGAGATAGAATATGTATATTAAGAAACAACATTGCAAAATAAACTACATTATTCTAATGTTGTAAATTGATAATGATAAATGCTACAAATTTTTCTATCGAAACAATAAATATTTAAATCTAGAACATTACTTTTTTACAAATAAATTATTAAACAGCATTAAAATAACTGTACCTAATATTATATGAGATTTTAATCTCCTCATTATATTTAAATTAACATATTTAACAAAAAAGATTTCTGATTAAAGCTGATTTTTTTATTTCCTTAAATGAAAAAAAATTGAAATAAAAAAGGACTAATTCGGATCGAAGTTTTGACTAAACACATTTTAAATTTCAAAAAAAAAAATTAAAGATTTTTCGGTTATTAAATAAGGTTACTGAAAAGAAAAAGTCATATTTCAAATCTCTCAACAAGTTTTACTAAGAAACTGTATCAAAGATTTATTTAAGCAGCAATATTTTATAAAATAATTAGAAGAAAAAAAGAGCAGATATCATATTTCGTCAATAATAAAGAATAAGAAAATTTACTATTAAACTCCTTTGCTTTCTTTATTGGAAAATATTATTTCCTTTAGTTGGGTGACTTTATCTGAAAAAAAAATCAATATTTTAAAGACAAATGGAGGAAGGGGAAGCTCGAATGAAAGTTAAATTAAAAAAAAGACTCAAAACTCCATTTAAATATTTCGGATACTGAATGATTTTCTTTCTAGTTAAATGAAATTTCAGAACATTCTGGTATCTTTCATCGATATTTCAGCTTCATATGTTGCCAATTTTCAACTCAAATTATTCTTTTGTGACAAAATATCAAATCATTCATAAATTCCCCAAAACCAATTCTTATTTTCTATTATGCAAGATGAAAAGAAAATTAATTTTAATTTCATAATTTTAATGTTATTCTATCTTTTGCAAATAGACCATTTAAAGGCTGCTTTAACAATAAGAAATGACAAAAAAAAATCAATTATTATTCAATTCAAATTACTGTAATCATTCGAAAATATTTTTCGGAGTAAATCATGCTCTATCGAGAAATATCGTTTCAACGTAATAAAAGATTTCAATTAAGTTTTCCCAAAAAAAGTGCTGAATCCCCCCCCCAAAAAAAAGGGAGGAGAAGGCAATTAATTCGGTGCTAGATTAGAATATTTAACTAGGTCAGTTTCCAAAAACAATTGCTTATTTCTTTCTTTCGTCACTTCGCTTTGCTGAATTCTTTTTATGTTATACGGGATGTATAGTTAAGGAGTTGTTATTTTGATAGCTACTATAAAATTTTCCATCATGAGAAAATTCTCACAGAAATTATGGAGTTTAATTTGTTATATTTGCAATAATAAATAAAGAATGCGAATTAAAATAAAAATTCACTTTATAGGTATTACTATACAAAAATAGTTATATTTTTCACATCGCAATAAACAATTTTTTTTTCAGGAAAATGAGCAAAATTAACACACAATACAATTTTAATTACCCTACAGAAATAAGGATTGTTATTCATGATTAAATGTATTTTCAAAAAAAATAAAGAATTCATAATTCTGGAACTATGTTCCAAATGATTGTTCTAATGTACTAATATATTCAAAGAAATATTAAACTGATAATTCAGGGAAAAAATGAAAGATAAACAATATACAAATATTTTTCTTGTTAGTAGTTCTTTAATTTTAAAAATTTTAAAATTAAAAAAGTAATTGAGATGGTAGTTCTTTTAAAAGCAAAAAAGTAATTGAGATGGCTAAAATGCATATTTATTTATGAAAGAAAACAACAATAAGTTTTATTTTCATTAAAAACTTCAAATCTGAAAGGAACAATAGTTAATACGGAAGTATAATAAAGAAATGAAAAAAAAAATACGATTTGTTATTAATCTTTTTTAATATGATTTTAAGGCGACCAGGGACCTTTTAGATGACTCTTTGCAACTTTCATCTTAGCAATTAGAAATTTTACAGGCATTAAAAGTAACACTATAGTAGATGACACAAAAAAATTTAACGCATTATATTAACTTATTTATTAGTGCAGGGGGTTAATATAGCGTAATTTTAGCGATAAATAACGTTAATGAAAAATGTTCCAGACGCTGCAAATTTTTTCGAAAGAATTCAAATTTTTATTATTATTTACTCTAACTTTTTTGGAACAAAAGTTGGGACTAATCTTTAAATTTGAGTTCTAAATATCAAAATGAACCAATTTAATAGCTCAAAACTACTTAAACTTTTTTTTTTTTTAAAATCAGTAGTTTTAAGTGATTATATTGGTTAGTTTTGATATTTCATACTCAAATTTAAAGATTAATCCCAACTTTTGTTCCAAAAAGGTTAGAGTAAATAATAATAAAAATTTGAATTCTTTCAAACAAATTTGGAGCGTCTTGAACATTTTTCATTAACGTTATTTATCACTAAAATTACGCTATATTAACCCCTTCACTAATAAATAAGTTAATATAAGGATTTAAAATTTTGTGTGTCATCTACTATAGTGTTACTTTTAATGCCTGTAAAATTTCTAATTGCTAAGATAAAAGTTGCAAAGAGTCATCTAAAAGATCCCTGGTCGCCTTAACGAATACCAATTAATCAATGAATGAAATATTTTTTCTTTACCAAATATCTAGAGTTAACTTTAATAGATGCGCCGAAAAAAAGTTATATGCAGCAGCATGCAATATAAAATTACTAAATATAATGTGTTTTCCACTGAGACCTGCATATCGAACATAAAATCAAATGCTTTTTTTAAAAATATAGATGAAAAATCATCCCCATTAAAAGTCTATATATGCTACATTTGTATATCTACTGATTTTATATTCGTGACCATTGACTTCTTTCATAAGAAGAAACACAAATTGATTACAAAAAGATGTTTTGCAGATTTGTATTGCAAATTTTTACTGAAATCGGAAAAGTAAATATTTGCCAGAAAGTCCTATATCGCATTTTTTATGATTACTTTTCCCAATTTGCGATGGCATTTTATATTTTAAATAATTATAAGATTTCTTAAATGACTAGAGTCCTTAAAAAGAAATCTTTAAATATAAATGAAAAGTTCAGATTAATAAAAGACATAGATAGAGAGAATATATAGCTATAAAAAAATGAAAAAAATTCTGAAATTTTGTCAGCATCAAATTTTTTTTAATTCAATGTAGTTTCTTTTGTTTTCGCCTTTTTAATAATTTTCGCTTTATTATCATACATTATTTACTGTTAATTCAATAAACAACTACCTATTTAAGATAAAATACACTACGATTAGAACGAAAACATTTTGGAAAACGCTCAATAATTTAGGCTAAATAAATAACAATTAAAATTTTAAAACCAAAATACTTTGCTCATACTACTTTAATCATATTCTATAACAAAAATTCGTCATATATGGTTTTCCGAATAATTTGTTTAAAATAAAAAATCTGAGAAAGCTTCACTGTTTCGAATGGCTTTAATACATATGTAAAAGATCTTCCAAAAAATAAGATTCTTGTAGTATTTCATGGTCACTCAAAGCAACAATACCGCAATTTAAAATGAACCAGCAAGATTTTAAATTTAAAGAGAAAAATATTTATAAATATTCACCGTTATATCTTCATTTAATTTCTGTATAAAAAAAATGCCGTAGAAGATTTTTACAAATACAAGCAAACTGGTGGTACTCAGCTGTTCCGAAGTCATATGAGTAAACCTAAACAAAACCATTGTAAAATCCCATTTTTACTTCTTTTATTTCCTTGACTGTTATCGTCGTTGATTCAAGTTGAAAATACGTTGAAAAATATGTAAGTTTACATAACTATTGGGCAAATATTGGATGCCTTAGGGCTGTACATAAAATTCTTTACATTGAAATAATATTTATTTTAAATAAGACTAGAACAAAAATTCTGTCATTATCTATAAAACTATTCTCACAATAGCGAAAACGATTTTCTAAAGAATTACGCAATGCCTTGGAATTTTTTGACATCTCAATCTATTCATACACAGAATAAAAGAATTTATCGAAGTTCTCTTCGAATCATTGTGCAGAGCATAAATCATAAAGAGGCCGATCAAGTGGCACAAACAGAATCCATAAAGCGGCACCTAGAAAAGAGGCGAAGATCAACAGACTGTGGAAAAGATGATGCCACTATAAGGAATATGTCTTGTATGTGGTGCTAATAATTGTCTCGCCTTTAGATCTTGTCCCTTTCAGGCAGTCACTGTTCCTTATAGAAAGCAATTATTTTCCTAGCTGTATGAAGGATTTGTAAATAATTGTCATGTGAAAATTATGATGAATAAAAGGTTTTAATTTTTTGTAAGATAAATAAAGATAAGTTTCAAATATTCTTAGGAACAATTCACTCAAAATTAATCAATATTTCGTTTTATTTTAATCAAAAATTGAAATATTTTGTGACCAACCATCATATTCACTGGAGAAATTCCTTAACATATAATTAGACATTGACTTACTATGACTTTCATGGTATTTTATTTTTATCCGATTCCAATCTTCAAATGTCAGAATATGATAAAAATGCAAATTTGGAAAATATAAACAAAATTTTCCCAGTTTTTTTTTCTAAAATAGTTCTGTAAAAGAAACCAGAAAACGACTAATTCACTAATGCTATGGAAATCATAAATTACTCTAGGCTATGATATTTGGAATTGTCATCAATATCCATCAATTAATACATGAATATTAATCTATAGCGATACTTATCAATCAATTTATAGAGATGCGTGAACAAAGCCCGGTATTTGGACAAATATTTACCAAAAATAAGACAACTGGCAATTATAAACATGACAAAAGACTTCGACCTGTTCTAAAAGGGGATCTTTAATCTGTTTTGGAGATAACAGATAAAAGAGAAAAGGAACTAAAAAATAACTAGCTTGAAATTTTTAGTGCAATAACTTTATTTAGAAAGGAAAAATCGTTAGAACATTATGTGTATTGATTTCAGCTCACATTCCCTTGAAAATGATTTCATTTTGTGTTTTTACTTTTTCATATATAAATCTCGATTGAGATATTGGAAAATTATATTTTTTTTCTATGTGTGTGATTTTTAAACTGATACTCATCAAGCCAACAATTCTGATTAATTTTTGCATGCATTTATATGACATATTTCATTTAAATTTTATATCTATTCCATTTAGTGCGCAACATTTATTAAGAAATTTTAATTCGAAATCCAATATTTGCATGTCTTTGTGTGTAATGAATAATATTATCAAAGAGTAAGATCACTAAAAATTATTAGATAAGTATTTAGCAACAAAAACGTAAAGGAATAATTCAAATGAAATTGCACGTTGTTCTCTTGAATGTAATAGAGCTTCAAGGCTGAAAGCGAAATAAATTTCCCTAGCTAGAGAATCAATTTGATGAATGAGTATATTTATAAATGGAGACTAAATAAACTTCTATAAATATGCCGTTACTAGTATAACTGAAGAAAATGATACCTATAAAGAAATGTAATTTCTCAATTTATGAATTGGATGCCTAAAAAGTGATAGTTGATTTTGAACACACTTGCAACTTCGACAGAAGGTCTTCAAACATGCTGAAAAACAAATACTAGTTACCTAATTTTTAAAAAAAATCAAGAAATTTATTATGACTGAGATTTGTCTACAATTCTTTAAATCATCACTAATCTCTCTCTCTCTCTCTCTCTCTCTCTCTCTCTCTCTCTCTCTCTCTCTCTGTGTGTGTGTGTGTGTGTGTGTGTGTGTGTGTGTGTGTGTGTGTGT
>JAOUZG010044845.1:7734377-7760585 GCA_026289955.1 Argiope argentata
TTCATGCCTTAAAAGAAAGACAAGTCTAGACCTTCACGCCTTAAAAGAAAGACATGATAATCAATATTTTCATGTCTTAAAAGAAAGACATTGAAGTTAACACTTTCATTCCTTAGAAGAAAGACAAGGAAGTCTAGGCCTTTATGTCTTAAAAGAAAGACATGGAAATCAATACTTCATTTTTTTTAATGGACACAGAAGTTAAGACTACTATGTTTTAAAAGAAAGACTGGAAAGTTTTGTGTTTCTCTTTTGAAATTCGAAATGCTCTATGAAATACAGAAAATTATAAAAGGAATCAATATATTTTGGGGGGCGGAAATTTTCCAATTGTGTAAGTCATTTAAAAGATATATACAAGCATAAAATATTTGTTCAAAAGTCTAACTACCATTAATAACAATATTCTTATATGTTGTAAAAGACGAATTGAAAATTTATAATAAATATCTGAAAAAAGGAGAATTTTCAATGAAAATTTTTTAAAAAAATGTTTAGCCACGTTTAAGACACAGATCTCTAAGTTCACTTTTCTTTTGAACTACTCGACATTAAAAAAAATTATTAACTACCAGAAAATAATTTTAACTTCCAATAACAGTCTTAGTTGGAGTTAAAAACGTGCAGAAAATAGGACCTGGGTAGCAATTTATTTATTTTAAGGCGACGGAGAGGATCGATATTCTGAAAAGCTGTTCCATTAATAATGTCAAACAAATTTCAGGATACGAGATATCTCTCCGACGCAGAAGCGAGAGGGGAAAAAAAGAAGTTATTATATTCTTCCTTTAACTCGGACAGTTCCTGTTTGCTACAAAGCCTGACATTAAATTTATTGAATTTCTTCGGAAGCACAATGCTGCATTTCAAAAGAAATCCAATCCATCATCTCGCGCACCTGGTGCGAATTGGCGAAAGATAGCCTTAAAATATTTGACTCTCATAAATTAGCTTCCAAATGAGATACCGTTGCAAAGGTGGGAGAATTACACTTTGTTGTGTGCACAGAAAGGATACGAGGAAGTTTAATTAATCTTTTTAAGCTTTTTTTTTAAAAGATGGAATGGTATATGTATGCATTCAATATAAATTTTCCTCAGTTGTAAATATTTACTTTCTTGCTCTTAATATATTCATGAACATTTCAGATACCTTTTTCATTTTTTAGCAGAATTCTCTTTATCACACTGATTTTTTTTTCTTCAATTTCTACTATTATCTCACACTCAGCCGGCGTTCTGGCACAGAGGTAGCGCATCTTCTGCGTGATCTGTGAGGTGTGTGTATGTAAAAAAGGGGCTGTAAAAATCTGTAAAATAGGGGTTGTGCAAGCGAATGAGTGTGTCATATTTATATGAGCTAGAAGTCAGACTTCTGACCACGAGTGGCCAGGGGTCCATACCCTCAGAAGCTACTGCATCCCTCCTTCCGTTGTAGAACAGACATATCATCATCATTAACTCACACTCTCCCTATATATATATACATAAACTGAACTGACAAAAGTCATGGGATGACTGTTAATATCGTATCGGTCCTCCTTTTGCCCGGTGAAGTGCAACAACTCGACGTGTCATGGAGTCCACAAGTCGTTGGAAGCTCTCTGCAGGAGTATTGAGCCATGCTGTCTGTATAGACGTCCATGTCTGTATAGACGTTTGGGTCCATGACTTCGTGGGGTCTGCGCCACACTCGAACTCTACCATCAGCTCGTAACAACTGAAATCGTGACTCATCTGACCACGCCACGGTTTTCCACTGGTCTAGGGATCAGCCGATATGCTCACGAGCCCAGGAGAATCGCTGTAGGCGATGTCGTGCTGTCAGTAAAGACACTCGAGTCGGTCTTCTGCTGTCATAGCCCAAGGAAGACAAATTTTGCCGCACAGTCCTATCGGACACGTTCCTCGTACGTCCCACAATGATTCCTGCAGTTATTTGACTCCTGATTATTATTTGATTCCTGCAGTTATTTAAGTGTTGCGCGTCTATTAACATTGACCATTCTACACAGACGTCGACGGTCTCGGTCGTTAAGTGCAGGTGGCCGCCCACTGCGCTGTCCATGATGGGATGTGATGCCTGAAATTTCATACTCTCTGCACACTCTTGAAACTGTGGATCTCGGAATGTTGAATTCACTAACGATATCCGCAATGGAATGACCCATGCGTCTAGCTCCAACTAACATTCCACGTTCAAAGTCTGTTAATTCTCGTTGTGCCGCCATAAATCACGAAAAACCTGTTCACATGAATAACTTGAGCACAAATGAAAGCTCTAGAAAACGAACTCCGCATTTATACTTTTTCGCTGCGATACTACTGCCATCTGTATATTTGCATATTGCTATCCCATGAATTTTGTCACTTCAGTGTATATCTTGTTCCAATTTTCAATCGTTAGTAAAATACTTTTTATTCAACCACTCAAGCAATTTTTTTTAAACTTTTAGTGGATGGCATTTGATGTTAACCACTTAACTGTTTTGCCCGAGTGCCATTCGTGTGTCGATTTATCGAATTTTGATAGTTGTAAGCTAAAAATGAAGCATTTATAACGATTATAATCCAATATTAAAATTACTTCGAATCCATAGATAAGTCAAATATTCAATGGATTTCCTTTTGAATCTATTTTGATTCTGATTAAAAATAACGATTTTGATTAAAAATATATTCTCAAAATATAAGATATTATCTTATTAGATAGTAAAGAAATTAAAACAGTCAAGTGGTAAAATACAGTTGTGTTTTTTTTTCAAGTACAATTTATTTATTAATTTTTATTAATTAATTAATAACTAACTTTCTTACCAAAACTCTTCATTTCCCCACCACCAAATAAATAAGGAATTCATTTTGTTTTTTCCCCACGTCAATGAGGTTATGTTAGACATATTTTCGGACGATTATTTCAATGGATTCTGTTTATTCTCTTAATGTTTGATGCATTTAAAATTAAACATTATTAATTAATATTTTTCGAATTCATTTTCAAATACTTTCGAATTAAAATACAGAATAAAGAAAATTAAAAATTTCTAATCTGTTTTCGTAACCCCAATTGGAGTAGAAAATTCGGAAAATTGAGGATTTACCGCCTCAATTGGCGTTGAAAATTCAACGCTAATATAATTTTTTGATCAATTACTCGTATTTATAGTAAGTGTAATTATTAGGCCGGGATAGCCTGGTTGGTAGAGCGTAGGAATCGTATCCCTTGTGCTGCGACTTTGAACCTGCCAACCGAAGACTATGTTTGTGTGGTGAACGTTTCATCTGTCATGGTCACAAAGTTTTCCATGTCTAGTGAAATACCGCTGGGTGTGCTGGGTCAGGGGTGAGCGTTATCTATTCCAGATCTAAATTACGATTTGTTGATGATTGAATTAAATGCATTAATGAAGTCCGCTACTTAAAAAGGGTTTGTGACGTGTGTGAACTTCTGCCTTCGGGTGCTCAGGGTCCATACCGTCAGAAGCTTTCCCCCAGGAGGGCACCTCGTGATTTAGGATGAGATGCTTCCGGTATGGTGGTTGGATCTCGCCAACCTGGTGGGTACACTAATAGGGAGGAGCTCCTCCTATAGATTACGGGACATACTTCCTTCGGGGAGTGTTGTACCTTGACCGGTGATGGCCATTAGGATTCAACTACAGTTCCTGCACTTTGCAGTTGTGGCGGTCCGGTCATTCAGTGTTTATGGTTAATCCGTGTGCCTTCATGGTGGATTGTAGAGTCTGTCTATGACTTATTATACTAAAGTTCAAAATCTTTCCATATTTTTGTAATAAAGGGATGTTACTTTGGGTCAATTAAATAAGGTAAAATATAGAACTTTGCTAAAATCTAGCTTAATTTTAATGAATTAAAACTTCTTGATAGTCACTCCGAAGGACAGATTTCCACCTTCCAAACTATATATGGATGAAAATTGCTAACTTTATCTCAAGCACTTTAAACGTCTCACAATATAATTTTCAATCAACGCATGGGAATGGTTATATAGAAATAAAATGGAAAAATTACCGTCATAGTAATTCTTTGAAAAATCGATTTAAATAACACTTTACCATATCCTGTATCGAGTTCTTTTTTACTTTAGTTACGACACAAAGGTATTATTCTTTCCGAAATGTTTTAGTTCCCTTTACGAAAAATATTTTCGTACAACGCATTAAATAGATCGCAGCTCAAATCCGGTATACAGGCAATAAGAAACGTGATTTTCCTCCTTAATACACTCCTTCAATATAGAAAGCCTGTATAGCTTAGTTTAACGCCTAAGTAATCCAAAGTTATTTCTCTGTTTATCACTACCACGCGCAATTACAGTGTCTTCAATAGAGATCTCTCAGGGGGAAAAAATGGATGTTCTAAAATAAGTATTTCCCTCAAGTATTGAAAATGGGATCAGTGGATTTTTAGAAATCTGATTTTCTTTTCACGATCCCATGTGTGAAATGAAGAAAGTTTGTTGTACTTATTTTTGAGCGAAAAGAATTATTTTTGTCTCACGACTTTGTTTTTATACAGTCATTTATTTATTTTTGGAAACCGGGGACAAGTTCATAAATCCTTTTTAGTGAACCAATCAATTTTCGAAAGATAAAGTATCGAAAAAGGATAGTCAAAATGACGTTAAGAACATAATAATGAAAGTTTTTCTAATATAAGTTAAAATTTGAATTGATAGTTTTCGATTATATCAACCTTTTATACTATTGTGCAATTTAGTTTTGGTACTTTTGCACCCTTAACCACTTTACATACAATGACGTGTCTGACACGCGCATCGAATGACTTAATTTTTATTTCCAAGTCTGCAATTAAGCCACAGAATTAAGTATTTAAATTCGAAAAAATCAATATGAAACGATTTGGTATCCCAAATGCTCCATATATTATTTAAAAATAATAAAATTAACAATAAATTACCAAAATAGAATGAGTTATCTAATTAGAAAGTTAAATTAATTCGTTTGTCAAGTGGTTAAATACACATTATGCTACGTTGATTTTAATTTTATCATGTTTTAGAAGTAACACGAAGGTTATTTTCGAGCTGTGCCTTGCAGTTTTAAACCATGATGTGATAAGGAGAATACTTTCTACCCCAATCCCCCTACTAAACTTTTATTCCACATCAGCAGGGGAACAATTGGCGCCAATGTATTGGGAATGTGCCTGCCTTGTTTATTTGGCGATTGTTTGAAGAAATTGGGATTTCTCGTTCCCATCCTCTCAGACTTGAAACTAAGGCTTTACCAGCAGGCTGTCGTGTCCTCTAACATTTTCTATTATTATTAGCATTGTTTTATAAATTAACTTAAAATAAAGATGAATTTATTCGATCGCTAAAGAAATTGAAAAAGAAAAAGAATTGAAAATATCTCAGAAAAACTGTATATTTTGAGCATGCTAGAGATAAATATGAGGCGCTAGCTTCATAAGCCAGATAACATCTACGATACCAAAGTCGACTTTTGTATTATGGTCATGTTACTCGGCTACTGGCCCTAGCGTCGCAGGTTTTAGTAAAAAAAATTTATCCAAATTAACTAAAAGTGAAGATGAATTTATTCGAATACTAAAAAAACACTTAACTCGCTTAACTTAAAATCTTCAGAAAGAACATCCCTTTTTTGATATGAATTATTCTATAATGTGAAGGTTTTTTGTTATTTTATTGGATGTTACAATGTCTTGCACGAAATAATAGATTCTAAAACTTCCGCTATAATTTGTCATGAATACATTTTTAATCGCTAATATTTCATAAAATATTTCAATGTGGATTGTTCAGTTTTCTCGTAACTTTAACGTAAAAAGATCTGTTAATGACAAATTTCGAATTTGTGTAGAATTTTAAGAACATCTGCATAGCAACATCCTGATGAACAAAATTCAAAATTAATACATGGATAATTTGTATTAATTATATAATGTGAAAGGGTATATTTTTTTTACTTGGCCAGATGTTGCAGTGTCTAGATTAAAATTAAGCATTCCAAAATTTAAGCTATAATTTTATCTTAAATCCTTTCCTAATAATTAATATTTCCCAAAATCTTTAATGTTGATTGTTTAGTTTCCACCTGAATTCACAAAATTTTAGAAAGTAAAAAAAGTTATTAATGACAAATTTCGAATTTTTGTAGAATTTTAAGAACATCTGCATAGAAACATCCTGATGAGCAAAATTCTCATTTTTCACAAAAGTAATGGCTTTCATTTAGACGACAACAACGCTTAAAAAATAATTTTAGAAAATCAGAATTTTTATTGATAAAATGATAAAATGAAACTTTCATTATTTGCCTGTAAACATTTAGAGTTGTATATATATGCTTTTATTATTATTGAGGAATTTTTGCTGTACAATAGGAAATGAAACAATGTTGCCATACTTACTTTTCAAATTGTCTGCAAAACCAGACCGAGATAATAAGTTATTCTTTCTACCGATCGCAGAAATGAGGTCAGTCACTTAATTTTCACGATTTTTCTTATGAGAGAGAAAGTTTTAAATTAAAGGGTTTTATTTTTCTTCGTTTATAATTTTCAACACACTAAGGTTTCCAAAATAATAAAAATAACGTGGATACGTTTTTGAATATGTTTTTAAATTATGTTGTTGAAATGTATATTTAATCAACTCTGATAATGTATTTATTTTTTTTAAATTGTTATGATTAAGATTTTTGAATTGTTGATTGCTAGTAAGTTTTTCTTTATATATTTACTATACTGACATAATATTTTATTTCAGTAAATTTCCGTAATTTCTTATACCAAACATTTTGGAATAAGTTAATTAACGTTTTGTAAAAGATACAGGTAAATTAGGTACATTTTATATCTTGGTATATTGATAAATAAAAGGTTTAAGTTTGATGTTGCTATTTTCTTTATATATTATTTTTTGAAAACTATTATTAGTTAATTTAAAACTGAAATAGTAGTGTGAAAACTTTTTTGAAATTAGGGTGATCGATTCTTCTGACCTATTTCTCTCTTTCTCTTCTATGTAAGTTAAATAAATCATGTTACTAACAACAGCAACAAATAAAACCAGAACAAAGGTAATAAGAAATGATAAGGCTTTAGTCAAGAATAATACGACTTTACTTCTTGTGTAATAAATATTATTTAATAAAAACTCAGTAAAAAGCTATGAATCCTTTTTATAATATTGCCGTGTTTCAACCTTTCCGCACTTTGTTACAGTCATTTATCCTTAAAAATCAATTTCATTGTTTTATAAAATAATAAAACAAGCTCAAACATTTTATTTAAAAAATCATTTTAAATAAAATATTTGTTTTATTCTGATTATCTGTTACTGGGAACAAATATTGATAAGTAATTTATGAAAAAAAACTCTTATAACTGATGGTAAGAAAAACTTTTAGTTATTGATTAGTTCTATTTAAGGTTATTTATGGAAACAAATATCCGTTCTAAGTAATATACAAAAAGAAATTCGAATTTTGAATATTTTTTGAAAAGAAATGTTTCCTAAAACTAAGAAAATTAAATTTTTTCATGTATTTTTTATAGTTTCATTTGTTTTCTCAAAATATAAGCTTACATGCTTTCATGTTCCAATAAACTAATTTTAAACCTTTTATCAATACAATATGATTCTCTAATTGAATTTATGGTGAAATATAAAGGCTACGTAGCATTTTAATATACTTGGGAAGAAGGAAGATGAATCAAGCAACGGAAATAATTTTGTTCATAATAATCTCATACAAATGTCAAAGGAAGGTTTTATACATATTTCAAAAACAAATCACAAACTTCAAATAAGTTAAATAAAATTTATCAATACACAGAGCGTCCACTCTGATTGACATCATATGACTGTTTGAGTCAATAAATGTAGAGTAGAAAAAATTCGTCTAAATTTCTGAAATTATAAAGTACGAATTGTTGTTTATTATAATGCTTTCAATTTTATTGCAATGAATTCAAACCCAAAATCTATACTGATCAAAACTAATTTTGATCTTGTGTTAGAAATCATTTTCTATAACAACAAACTTAAAACAATAATTCTTCCAATTAACTGCTTTTTTAAAAATATATATCTTTAAACGAAGGAATAAAAGGGAAAGAAAATAAAGACCAAAACTCAATTTTCCTTTAAAATAAGAGTGGCATTTTTAGTAAAAGAATAAAATTGTTTTTATTGTCCTGTTAAGAAATTAATTATATGAATTAAAAATTAGCATAATATCACTATCACGATGTTCTGTAGAGAATTGCTAGGAGTGTTAGAATTCAATCTAGCACACTGTTCTTGTGTGTGTACTTTCAAGTATTGGTGAAACTAATTCTACACGTCGAAGTATAATATTTGATTTGATTTGCAGTCTGTTTGGCTAGTTTGATCAGCTAGGAATACTATGATGAATAAATCGTATTCAATTTCTATTGAAAGTAGCTAGACGAAAGTAGATTAACTTTCACAGAAATAATTTTTTATTTATATATAATTTTAAGAAATTAATATCTTACATATGCTTTTTTCACTTTAATTGCATGCTAAATAAAAAAATGAAGAAAAAAAGTGTTGGACTGTTTCTAAAATTTAACCACAAAATTTTGAAGAATTTCTACGAGAACTTCCCTGTATTTGAAAGGACATTTTGGGGTACATTAGTAAGTTTAAGGACATTAGTAAGTACGACCCTGCAAAAACTCCCAAACAAATTAAATTTCATCTTCTATGTTTGCTCTATTGTAATGTCTGAAGAAAATGAATTTCCATTTTAAGTTTATCTATAAATTTTTGTAAACGATAATTCCAGAATCCAAAAGGCCAAATGGGTGAAATTTTATATTAAAACTATAAAATTTTATCATGTTTTAAGTGAAATTCTTCTCCGCAAATTCTACCTGACAAAATGCATAAGAACACAGTAAAAAGAAAATGCAATGATGTTAGATATAATGATGAAATATAATCTGTATTTCTTGTTAGATTTATAAATATGAATTAAATTTCAGACAGGGCTGGGATGGCCTGGTTAGTAGAGAGTTGGACTCGTACTCTTTAGGTTACGGGTTCGAAGCTCACCGGCCAAAAGATTCCCCGAGTTTATGGCGACTGGTGCTCGTTAATTCTGTTCGTGGTCGCAAAAACTCTCGAAGTCGAGAGTAATACCAATGGGGGTACTGGGTCAGAGATGATCGCTCTCTGTTACAGGTCTAAATGAATGAGATGAATGATTTAATTTGAATGAATGAAGTCCGCCCCCTGAAAAGGGTTGTGATGTATTAGTAGCTAATTCGTACTCTTGGCCCTAGATGGCGCTACTTGTAAAACAAAGACACGCATTTCTCAGGCTTAAATCATCTGCTGATCTTATCAGCGGGAGCTTGTCCAAGGCAAGTGCCATTAATCACAACAACACAAATTTCAGACTAAATGTATCGAAAATTTTATTATCTGTTGATCATATTTATTCAAATGGAGTTGTACACATTAACAGAAAAAAAAACAAATAAAAACTAAATTTTTTAAAAGAAAAATTGATGCTTATACGCCAAACATCAGACATGTATATAATATAGTATGATAATTCAATAATACAAGGAGAAAAATAAAAGTAATTTCGGGACCCGTATACTACATTTGTTAAGAATGCCATTTTCTTTTCTTTATGGGTGAATATCTCGAGACACAAAAAAAAAAGATTCATGTGGGAAGATATCACGAGACATAAAGGGACAACGTTGTAAACCACTAAAACATGAATGGGCAAATTACACTGAGAGCAATGTGCTACCTGTAAATCATCACGGCGGTTCGTCATCCAGCAACCAATAGCAGTTGTCTTAAGCTAACTATAGCTAACTAACTTAAGCTAACTAAGCTAAACTAAATTAAGCTAAACTTTTGGTTGCATTCTCCGACCAACAATTCCAACTAAATTCTAGCAGTGTAATTCGTTCAGAAGACACTGCTAGCAACCACTTTCAACCAATGGCAGTTCTCTGAGCATTCACCGACTGGAAAGCTTCAGGGCTCTAGACCCGATTCCATTAAAGATTCACCATATAAGCGGATATGTTTCAAGTTAAATAAAACTTCAGGGATTTAACATCCTCTTGCTATTGTGATGCGGAAGTTTGAGAGGAGATATCCAGTCAGGTGTCATCCTCGTCATCTAATAGAGGTTCAAAATTACAGGTCCTTAACAAAGTAGTCCTAACGTTACTTTCAAAAGAGTCGCTAATATAATTAAACTAAGCTAAACTTTTGGTTGCATTCTCCGACCAACAATTCCAACTCAATTCTAGCAGTGTAATTCGTTCAGAAGACCACATATTTGTTATTATATTTTTTTATTAGTAAATTGTAATTTTATATTACATTTTGCGCTTGATATATAAAAGGAAAAATTCTAAAATGAATACTCGATTCTTATAATCTTGATACAACGCTCAGGTAGAAAATAATCTTATTGTGTGATAAGTTAAGCAGGGTAAATACTTCTACTGTAATTTTAATTTTAAATTGCAATATAGTTATTTTATTTTAAAATTGATTTTAATTATATTATAATTCATATTAAATCATCTATTACGCGTTTCGAATTTTTTTTAAGTGATTCAAAATAAAAATATTTTGATTATCGTCCTGAAAAATCAAACATTAAACCCTAAACTATAAAATTCTTTTAGTTATAATCTCAGTTTTTAAATTTAAAAATAAAAATTTAAAATAATAGAAGTAAAAATTATAAAACAAAAGTTAACGATTTAACCACACATAAATTTTAAGCTTCTTATTTACATAATTTGAGTGGTAAATAGATTCATATTTTGATCAGAAAGTAGAGAAAGCACATTTATTTTTTCAAAGGTTATTATAAAATAAATTTCATAAAACGAAGTGTCATTGTTAAAATTGTTGATCATGCCAGACTTTAAAGAAAATTCATAAATTAATTAATTCATTTTTTTGTCATTTTTTTTTCTTTTTGTTCAGAGTAATACTTAATCTGCAGTTTACTTAATTGAATTTTCCTTTAGTTGTTTACATAAAATATATAAAAGTTTAGCCAAGATTTAGTTTAAAAAGACGCTTTGAAATAAGCTTAACATAAAGAAAGAATTTTCTTAACACAAACATATACTTAATGGAAAATCATTAACACATTTTTCAAATAATTTAACGTGAGCTGCATTATTCCCCTTTTTATACAAAAAGTATGTGTAAAGGTCATTTTTACTTTTTATGGTTCAATAAATAACTAAACATCTTTAATTTGTTAATTGACTTATTAATTATTAACCATTTATTTTTCTTAGTTAAGTCAACTATTTACTAAGTTATTGGTTCAGTAAGCCATCATAGAAGGGTTATTTTTGTCTAAAAGATAAATATTATCTTATTACTTCTGATGTTTTGTTGTAGAATTTATCAAAACAAGTAAATATTTAATACATTTTCTTTACTTTTCGATGTCTTTTTAAGTATATTTCTAGCCAAATTGTTTTTTAAAAAGGGTGTTCGAGAATAAATAGATTTTGAAAAAAAATTGAAATAGAAGTCTCTTTAAATACAATTATCCCCTACCCTGTATTTGTGAAACCTCTGTAAAGCTTCAGAATTAATTAATTTATTTTTGGAATATTTTATCATTATTTGCACTAGAAAAGATTTTAAAAGATATCCATTAGAAAATAAACTGTATCCCTAACTTTTTAAAGTCTTTAATTATCTCACTATTTTTCGGCTTATAATTTAATTTAGCAGACGATAATGATAGCTTTTAGTTTTTTTAAATTAGTTTATTTTAAAAGAAAATAAAAGAATCTTTTTTTAAAAACTTATTTACATATTTAAAACCTTTTCATCCATAATATTCAATATAAGCAGCTTAGAAATGCTTTTTTGTGATGTTGCTGTATCCACTTTAATCTAAATCTTATTTTAAGCTTAGTAAGTTCCATAATAACTTAACCACAATACGATTAAGAAATGACTCCTGCTCATATAAATCACAAACAAATCACTTTAACAGACCTTTTTTTCTTTAAGCCATTAACAACGCTAAGGATAAATTTTTGAAATATTTTATAAAATACTTAGATTTTTCGCCTTTTGCATGTAATAGTTTGAAAACAATTGCTATAAAACAAACTTTTATCTCTTAAATTTCAAAAATGTTTTGAAAATTGAAAAAAGTGTAGTTTTTTTGGATAAAACAATAGATATGAAGTAAGAACTCTTTTCTCTTCCTTTGATTTGTTAAAAATTTTGGGGATAACTTAAGGAATATGATCCCTTTTTTTAAAGAAATAAGACTAAGTCTTAAAAGAAAGAAAAGTAGCTTTTTCCCTAATTTAAGAAATAAGAAAGGCTTATAGGCAATCTCTAAACTAGAATTTCACTCATAAATAAGAAAGGATATTCGCTTTTTTTCCATTATGAAACATTAAAACTTCTATAAGCCTCTTTAAAAGAAAGAAGTATTGATTTTTTTTCGTAGCCGAGAGATTTTAGAAAATATTGGGAAATTGTTGGACCGAATTCCTATGCCTTTAATTATATTTATGCCTCGGATTTTAACTTAAGTTTCTTTTTAGGACAATATCAGAAAAAGTTAGAACTTTAGAAGCCAGGTTTTAATGATGCAAAGTAGCAATAATTAAAAATACATATAATTAAATATAATTTTCCAAGGAAAAAATGTTAAAACTAAATTTTTAAATAAATTTTATAAAGAAAATTATTCGGAAATTCAGAATATTGAATAAAAGATTATTCGATGTACTCATTTAAAAAAAATTCTCTTTAGTAATGCAACCTAAGTAAATTACTACATTTTTTCGAAGTTTGCTAAGGAAATGCAAAATTCAAATGAAAAATGAATTCTAAATGCAAAATCCAAAGATATAACTACTTGGGAAGATGACATTTGACAAAGAAATTTGCTTCTAAGATACAGATTCTTATCTAGTTTTCGTTTAAATTCACCAAAGGACCGACCGTCTGTCACTGTTTTTCAGCAGGCATGCAAATGCAATAAATCAAAAACGCAATAACTTAAAAAAAATGGAATTTGTTAGGTAATTTTAAGAACACAGTTGTAATTCGAAGACAAGTTTTTGTTTCAATTACTCAGAAAAAAGGACCTCAAAAATATTTATTTGGTTTCTGGTATTTCTGTATTTGTCAGATGTCGTTGATTATTCGGGAAAAAATTGCTAATGATTGCAAGCTAGAATCTTGCTAAAGATCGAAATTTTCGTAACTATTGTTTGCAATAGCTTGTAATTGATATCCAAATGTTCTTTTTTTTTTCTCCTCTAAATTGAGAAGTGCACAAATCTCAAGTGGGTTATCTCAAAATAAAATCTGAGCTTTAGTGGTACTCGCAGCCTTGGCATAAGTTTACTGTTTTATGCAGGAATATAAATGATAGCACCATTATTAAGAAGTGGGAGAGAAAGTTTGGTAGGAAATTATTTCCTCTAGTGTATAAATTTACATTTATCAAATTTCATATCTTTCCATTTGTGGATTTGGTGTTCCCGTGCATATGAAAAGGCTTCCATTTCAAGAAATTCTTACTAAGTTTGTTAAGAAACTCAAATTTTGTTATTTAATTCATATATTTCATCTGTTCAACGTTTTCCGTTCGTTAGTAACTGTATTAATATAAATAGGGACATACATATTATATACAAGCTTATTTCCAAAAAAAAGCGTGGGGGGTTCGAATCCGGGTGGCATAAAAAAGAGAAATTATTCAAATTCTCATACTATTTAAATGTATTCTAAACGTCTTGTACATGAAAATAATAAGCTCGAGTATATTAGTTACATAAATTACATTATTATTATTATTATTATTTAAATATCTTATTTTTTAATTCTATCATTCCGAAATTTCTTATCGTTGCAATTTTTTTTATTTGCTCTTAATGCATTTATTCAAATACGAATTAATGCATTTATTCGAATACTTCTGATGTAATATTCTTTTTATTTTTACTTTGCAATTCATGAAATTCTTACTTCGTGTAAATTACATAGTGACATTTTTTATCTATTTCCTTCAAATTTGTGAAAATTGCTGAAAAAAATAGAAAATATTTTTAATACCCTAAAATCTGAATGTTTATCAGTTATGAAATTTCAATTCCAATGTCATTTTTTCTAAAGGTAAGTTGGAACATCATCTTCACCGAATATGCATCAAAATAGAAATTTTGTATTTATTTTCTACAGATGGCATATTGGTTATTATTGTGTTCCTGAGCTATTGGACTATATTAATAATCGAAAGCCATTCCATTGAATAAAGTTTGTTTATTGATTTCTCGAAAATTACTAGACAAAATGTCTATACTGGAACAATTTACAGACAGTCTAGACAATTTCGATATATAGAAATCCATTCCAATTCTTTAGGGATATTCGATACAAATTGAAAATAGTGGGAAAAAATATAACTTTAGCTTTGTAGAATATTAAAAAAGGAGCAGCATTGAATAATTCGTTGATTTCAAAATTACACCCATGATTTGTGGAAAGCAAATAGGCTGTAAAAAATATCCAAACTATCTTAGTATACGAATGAAATGCAATGTTGTGTTAAGGACAAAAACTTGTTCCGTCTACTAAATACCAAATACACAAATTTGCCAAAGGTAAATACGAGCATGACTTCTCTAGTACGTGAAAACTGACTGACAATCTTGTGAAACGCTCAATCCATACAAAAAGAAGGTTGTTTACAAAAGCTTTATTTTTTAATTAAAGTTTCTAGAATCGTAATAATACATCAAGTAAAAGCTTACAAAATAATTTACAAAATAAATTGTCTAAAAAAGAGGAATTTCTTAAAGTACTTAAATTAAAATTATCACGTATGCATGAAAAGGAAATATTATTTGTTAAACAATAAACTCTGTTTCCAAAATATTAGAAAAAAATAGAAATATTTGATATTATTATTTAAATAGACATTACCAAATAAATTTTAATTGTTACTTTTTAACGTAATAAATCTTTCAATTGTAAACTAAAAGTAAATAGAAAGAAAACAAATCACTGACTTGTAACTTTCAAAAATCAGTATTAAATGAAATGTTAGATTTTTTTTAATAAATAATAAGGCTATCCTTGTGCATCCACAAAAGAACAAAAAAAAAGTAAGTGGGAACAACTATATACATAGATAAAAGCAGATAAAAATAAAGTGAAAAACAACAGGAAAAGAAAAAAGCAAAAAAATAAGGCTAGTTAAAAACTGGAGCAGCAAAGACAATAAATAAAGGTTATTTTAATTACTTCAAACTAGCCTCAAAATGTCATAACTTGGCTATAACCATGATTATATCATTTAACGGAACGAATCTCACTTGAAGATGAAAAAAACGTGTCTGACAATTTTCTTTTATTCCTTGTACTTTTCTTTGTTGATTATTCTATGCACTTTGTACTTTTGTACACGCTTATATGTTTCTAAGTCACTGATGATGAATTACACAAAGTTTTAAAATTTACTTTTATTATTTTAAGACGTTTTTTATTCATATGGTTTTCATTATAAAATCTCGCCAGAACATCCTATATAGATATCACTTACAATCCATTTTCAGTATCTATAGTAGGAAAATCAGTCATTTTCTGAAATGTGTTATTAATATGGTTTTTATTTGATATATTATATATACATACTAGCAGTACCCGCACAGCGTTGCTCGTGGCATAGCATCCAAGAAGAAAAATTAGCTTTTAACTTAAATCTAGCCTCCACCCGATATGACATAGGAATGTGACGCAACATAAAATAAGCATTAAAATATGTTTAGAAATTATCAAAAGAAGCTAAAAAAAATCTTTTAGCGTACATTCAGAAATATTTAGTCTGTTACAAAGGAAAAAAACATGATACGTCCGTAGACAAAACACAGGCGATCATTGCAAGGTTGGATTTCTTTCTGTCACGAAGACTGAATTAAAGACACGGATAGTTGGAAACAATTACGTTTATTAGCACCAAGCAGCTCGCTGGAGAACAGAACGAAGAACTGAGCCGAACTCAGCTTTTACACATCTGGAGAACATTCGAGAATCAGCTCGCTCGGATGTTCTAGAATCATCTCGATTTTAGAGAAATAATAAGATTAGTTTTAAATTAAAAATCCAGTCTTTGCATAAAATGCGCGGGCCGGGAATCGAACCAGGAACCAACGAGTTAACAGTCGAAAGCTCTGCCAATCAAGCCATGGCGAATCATAACATTGTTTCTTTTTGTGGCAATATGATTTGTCCGTAGACAAAACAAAGGCGATCATTTAGAGGTTGGATTTCCTTCTCTTCGTATAAAGAGATTTGAATCGCCGTTTAAAATCAGATGTAAACAAAGAAGTGTAACGCATATGCATACCATAGCACTTGCTATTTGCACATGCGCTGATAAGTTAAAACGACATTTATAAACCTTCCATTTTTATTTTCATACGATTTTAACATATTAAAACCTTTCCCAAGAAATACTCATCAAAATGGTATACATATCCCAAATATCCGTTAACTATTTCTTGAGATTTTGTGGTGTTAATATACAGACGCTTTCGGGAGATTTCATTTTATACTATGTATAGATATATTGACCATTTTTGTGACTGCTATTTTATTCAAAAAAATAAACTGGATTTCAAAAATTTGTATGAAAAAACAATCAAAAATTAAATGCTATTTATTTTCGGATTTAGATAGTTGAGGACATCCACCTGTTAAGACAGGATAAATGAAAAAAAATCCTTTCTATAGGAACATATGTCACGGCAGCCGAGTAACTTATCTACTTTCCCCTATGCGTTGACAAGCAATCTTTTGCGAAAATCGCTTGTTTAAGGTTTTTACAACCAAAATAAATCCTGCCGGGAAGTGACATGCTAGCTTTTCCTGAATGGTTTGTTTTTGTTGGGGACTTTGAAGGCAAGCCAACCCTGTCACTTCAACCACCAAAGATTCACTCTCCTCTCAGAAAAAGTGAAACAGGCGGAAAAAGTAAAGAAGAAGAAAAAAGAAGGGAAATGATTTCTTATTTTAGTCGCTGATTGGAAGCAAACAACTTGTCAAATTTCGTCTCGGCTGAGATACATTTTATGGCTGCTATTTTTGAAGCGTTTTACCGTTACCTGAAAATAAAAAAATAAAAAAAACCTTGCCATAACCTTGGCGGAAATCCAGTATGCGTACAACCTTAAAAAAATACTGTCGAGTAAATATTTTCCCAATAATCTCAAATTTAGTCACTCAAAACTCAAACAAATATTGATGTCAAACTACGATTTGCCGTAGCAAGAAAATTAAATTCGTATCCCCTTGTGATTTAGAACAATCATCTACAAAAAGTATTCATGGAAATTTTTGTTGTTGTTGCTATTAGTGGCACTTGCCATGTACAAGCTTCGCCGAGGTATCAGCAAATTTTAAGTAGAAATGAGCGTCTTGTTTTGAATTAGCACCAACTAGGGTCAAGAGTACGGCTTAGATACTCACTCAACACAGTCACTTGCACAACCCCTTTTTACAGGGGGGGGGACACTCATCCATCTTATTACTTTATAAATTTTAGATTTAATATACGCACTCAAGACGTCCACTTGCACAATCCCTTTTTACTGGTGGGGGACATTCATACACCTTACAGACAGAACACAGAAGAATAACCATGCCCGAACCGGGATTCGTACCCGGGACGCCCAGCTCTCGGGGAAGACGCGCTACCTTTATGTCAGGACGCCGACGCAAATTTTTGTAAGTTATTATTATTTCTATAAGAGCGGAGTTCTAAAATTTACATAATATTTTACTACCTTTTTACTATATTATTAATAAACGAACGTCAATAGCAAAATCTGAACAAATAATTTTATGAAACCAAATCTATATATAAATAAATTTGAAACTTTCAATGAGGTGCTCACTCAATACAAGTTGTTTATTTTTAACTAATTGCTTCAAACGACCAATTGGTTTGACAGAAACATTGGCTAGAAAGTTAGTTTTTAATTAATTAAAAACTAATTAAAAAATTAAGGAATTAAATTAAAAAATTAAGGAATTATTTTTTAAAAATGTATTAACATTACATTTCATCCACTACAAGTTTTAAAAAATTTACTTAAACTTAAATATATCAATAAAAATTATTTTATTCAAGTTTTGTGAAAGATAAATATATATATTGGGAGAGTTTGGGATAATAGTAGGAATAGAAAAAAATTCTCTGAGGAAGAAGTAACAAATGTTACTGTTATTTAATTATCATATTTATTAGGCATGCTGTATTAAATAGATTTAGGCATTTGTCTTTATAAATAATATAAATAATAAATATTAACTATAATTTGGAAAAATTTTTACTAGAGGGGATCAGAAGATATACCCATTAAATTTTATTATTCGGCAGTAAATTGCACAACATGTTGCTCTTCGGAGCTGTTTTATGAAAACTTTTATTTCTACAGCATCACATAATATTTTAATAAAATTAGTTTATTTCTTAAATAAATAAAAAGTTAATTTTCTTATAATGGTTTTTATTATTTATATTAAATTTTTATTAAAAGAGAGGACGATGTTAAAAAAAATTAAATTATTACAGAGAATACTATAAAGATATTTACAGAAACAAATTTCTTTAAGAATTCCTTCATGTGTACATAGTAGCAGTCATTTTTTTTAATTTCCCTAAAAAATAATTAATAATTATAGATGAAAAATTATTAATGCTGTTATGCTTTAAGATTTCAAAAAAAAATTAATTATTACTATAAAATTGTACTTTTGATTATTTTTTTCATTGACCAGCAGCTAATTAATATTTTTTAACCATTTTCCATATATCCAGAAGAAAAATAAAAGATTATTGTTATAATTCCACTGCTTAAAATGGAAATTTATTTGCATCACTTTTCAAACAAAAATAAGTCTAATAATAATTTTCTTCTAAATTCAAAAAATATTAATAGATTATTACCTCATGAAATTCGCAAAAGGGAAAAATTCTATTAAGAACAGTTTTCATTGGCTATGAAACGTTCGGTTAGAGGGAAATGTTTCGTGTAAACAGAGAAAACATCAAAATTTCTGGCATCAGAATAAAAATATATTAATTAAATTATTTTTGTAAATATTGAATTCTTTTCTTTTTGGAAATATCGTTTGGTCTTTTTATTTGCAAATATTATTCTTAATTCCATCGTTCTTGCAGCCATAAAGTTAAATTTTTAAAGAGCTTTAGGGTTATGTTCTTGCATTTAATATATATCTATATCTATATATATCTATATATATCTATATCTATATATCTATCTATATATCTATCTATCTATATCTATATCTATATCTATATATATATATATATATATATATATATATATATATATATATATATAATATGATATGATAGAAGTATGTACTAATGACACGTTTGTCAAATAATTAAAAGCCAAGAAACCAATGCAAGCTTAGAAAAAAGAAAAATTCCTTTATGTAAATCTGCAGCTATTATAAAGTCATCAAAATGGAATATTTTTCTGGTAAGTAAGAACTCTCGTAAATTATTATTTTTATTTCAGATTTCACATTCTTTTAAGATTTATATATATTAAAATGTGAACTATTTTGTTTTAATTATTTTTAAAATGCCAACAATTCCAATCGTTCGCATATCAATCAATACCTATTTTTGTAATGCCTTGCATGAAATATATCATGAATTTATTTCTCTTTTAATTTGAACAATTATTCAAATTATTTTGGGATAAAAATTATCTTAATAATTATCATAACATAAAAAATTGTAGAGTTAGATATCAGATAATTCCATGATGATTACTTTTATCAAAAGGCTTTGATTTTGCTTGAAGTGCTTCATTAAAGTAAAATTCCTTTCAGCACATTTTTTTTTAAAAAATTAAACTAGAGAATCCTTATAATAAAATCATTAACAGCCTACTTTTTAGTATAATATGATCGCATCTTTTCAAAATCGTTTTAGAAATATTTTATTTTAATCTGGATTTCAAGGGAATAAAGTAATATATTTGAAAAATCTAAAATATTTCGGTAAACTACATAAAATTAAACTTTCTGACCTTACAGTTTTACATCTTGGAATCGTGGTATTTTAATTTTCAATATACAAGCAAAAAAATCATTAACTTTGCAGATGTTTTTGTTTGAATCTTATTATTAACAAATGAAATTAGATAAATTAAATTCCAAATGAATTTCGATTTTTTTTCTTGATATTTGAATATAGACTGACTTCTATTTTGAAACATAATACAGTTTCCACTCTAACTGTATTCTAGATTACTCATTTCTAGATTATAAAGACATAATCTGGATAAAGACATAAGTACATAAATCTGGAATATATCACTTGAAAAAAGTTTTCTAACGATGTAACGAAATATAGTTTATTTTGCATGTACAATTAATAAACCAGTAAAATTAACAAAATTTAAAGCTTCTATATATTCCATTTAGTTTAATAAGTACAATATTTCTTATTTTAATGCTTTTAGAAAAATATATTACATTCTTTTGCTACCAAAACTAATAGAGTTATGAAGTTATAATTCATTCCTTTTATAGGCTTTAGACTATTTAAACAGTTTTTTAAAATTACCGAATCTATTTCCTTGAAGTATTAATTAATTAGTCTAAAATAGTGAAATTGAAATCTTCAGAAGTCAACTAATTTCGAAAGCAGAAGGGGAGAACTATTTTTCAAATGCTATGCACTTAAACTCTAACCATTAAATATGGCATAAAAATATCCCTTAAATTTAAATTTATGAATTTATTAACATTATGGAATATGATTATTAATGCCTTTTAGAACATTATTTTAATTACAGTCGTATGTTTATAACTAATAATGAACTAATTAATTCAATAAGAATCCATTCTTGAATGCTGCTTTTCATCTTCTATAAAGCTACTTTACTGCTTTCATGTATTTAAAAGTCTTGAAACTCCATCTTTTTGAATTTAGTTCCGAATATAAAATAAAATAACAACTTTTATTGTATACTTCAATAATTTCCGTAGAAAGTTTACATAAAATAATAGTAATAAAACATCATTGTCCCTATTTTGAGAGGCTCAATATATTAATTTTGAAAATAAAATTTATGATGTATTAAATATTTTGGTTTCAAAATATAATAAAATGAGTAGTTTATATATCATTGATAAACAAGATAATGTGTCATCTCTAAGATGTAAATAATGTAGCATTATTTTAAAATAACATGCCTGTAAAGGAAATCGTTATGAATAATATATATCATATTGTAATGATTTGATCCTTGTTGATCAAATAAAATGGTAGCGTTTTAAACACAAAGGTTTTATTTACAGCTTTATACAATAAAAAAACACGTCCTCTAAGTTAAATGATGGGAAATATTTACTGTTACTGTCAATATCAGCATAGTTTACATGACAAAAAAAAACTAACTATATAGCAAAATTTATAAAATAAAAGAACAGAATATTTAAGTTTTTAATAGAATTGGAATGTTATGAGTCTGTCTGTATTAAAGAGTTTCTTATAAACAATATATAATATAATTAATATAACACGACGTTAATTTCAGATAATTTGTTAGAATCATGGAAATATTTTAACGATTTAACTGAAATTAAATATAGAAAATATGGTACTTACATATTAAACTGTCCAACTTTATTGCCAAATTTAAAGTCGTTGCCAATGATTTGCTAAACCGCCGATTATGGCAATCCTGAAATGGTGTAATCCGTCGAACTTTATCGCCAAATTTAAATCCGTAGCCAATGAGTTACTAAACCGTTGGCGAAGGCGGTCTAATACGTAAATACCGAAAATATATCCAGCGAATATCTGGTCATCAAAGGCGACTATCAGTTTAATAGAAACAAGTCAAAAATTCATTCATTCATATTTTACTGTATTCATTTCTTTAAAATTTTATAAAAAAAGATTTAATTTAATTTTTATCATTAATTGATATTTGTCACAATATCTAGTTTTAATAGATCTATTAAATACATTAAGGCAGTGCTAATATTTTTCCAGCAAAAATAGGCTTACGAATATAAAAATAACTCCAGAAAGTCCTCCCCTAGACTAAATATATGCACAAATAAATTTACATTCTACTTCTTTTGGCCTACTAAGTTGCATTAGGAAATACAGAAAGTGACAAGCATGGCATTTTGCCAAAGATACTATCAACACAATCAACTCTTTCACTGACACTCTAAGTAAAATGAACCAATAAATGTTTCAAATGTTGCGTTGATGTAAGCGATGGCAATTGATTTGAACTATATCCTTTCACTCAATTTAGATAAGATTCGTTAAATGTTATTTCAAGGTAGTTATCGTGCTTATATTTAAGGAGCACAACTGCTCGGGAAAGATTAGAAAAGATTCTTCTCCCTCGTTGCGACACTCACGCTGGAAAAAAAATGTTTTCCCGTTTCTCTACAATAGAGTATTTACAGTTGAGGAGAAATACGGTGATATATTTTGTGTTATTTCAAATGAAAAAATTCACGAAACATTTAACTAGGTCCAATGTAAAACCTAAAACTCTAAAGGTTTTGTATTTACAGTAAAAAACATATTAAATGCGGCATTAGTGTCGAAAAAGAGTGTTACAACAGATGTCCCATATTTTTTTAAGATTCTACAGACGAAATATTACCGAATTTTAAATTTCGTATGGAAATATATGCAGGGACTACCAACAATTTTTATTATTTTGCAATTATTTCTTATTCAAGACAAATGTTACGACAAAACATTTTTAAAATCATTATTAAAAAACTCATTTTAAAATCATTTATTAAAATCATTATTTTAATAACTGATTATAAAATAATTATTATTTTATAATCAATTAAAATATTTTTAATACTCTGTGTCCAAAAAGTTCCCGTACTGAAGATTTGTGAATTTATTCTACAAAAACAATAGGTTTAAAAAGAATTATTTTTATGCCAATGATAAAAAGCACTTTTAACATAACTAAGGAAAAAATACTGAACTTACATTTATAATAAATGTTCAAAATGTCCACCCCTTTCTTGGAGACAAAGCTGAACTCGTTTGCGCATGATTTTCGAAATGCGTTTTAAGATGCTAGGAGTGATTTCTTGTGTCCTTTGGGTAATTGCGATTTTCAAATCATCTATTGTTTGAGGATCACCTTCATAAACTTTGTCCTTTAAATATCCTCACAGAAAAAAGTCCGGGGATCGTCAGATCAGGGGATCGAGGTGGCCAAAGATTTTTTGAGATAAGTCGATCGCCGAAAAAAGCTTCAAGCATGTCCATGGTTTCATTACTCGTATGGCAAAATTTAATATACTTGAAAAAAATCATGAAAAATGATTTTTTAAATTTGAAGTACGGGAACTTTCTGGACACCCGGTATTTTAATGATTGATTAATTTTTATTCATTTATTAATTGATTTCTTTTTTATTATTTATATTTAATACTTTTAACATGCTGAAATAGTAATTATTCATTTAACTTAATTCTTTATTTTTCTCTTGATAATTTCTGAAAAATTATAAAATTTAATGTTATATTTATTTAATCTATATCATTTCCTTCCAAGTCATCATAATAACAAAATGCTTTTATTTGTTACTGAAGGTGTCATAAATAAATAATAATTATTAAACTGCCAGGAATTTCATTACTTTTCCTGATTTAGGTTCATATTTAAAAAATGATAACATGTATACAGTCATGAAGTTGTTAAAATAAACTAAAATAAATCATTGACCTGATGTTTAAATTAAGATTAGTAGATAAGTGAACTAAATTCAACAATTATTAAAACAGAGCCTTAAAATATACAATGCCCAAGCAAAATTCTTGAATCCTCAAAAAGAATATTTAAAACAATATCTATTATTCACTTTTTTTTCTGCAAAAAAAATCTGAAATAATATCTTCTATAAGGCAATGAAAATATGCGTATGCTTTTTAGTAAATACAAATAAAAAGAATCAGTCATTTTCAATTTCAGAAGTCAAACCAGATATTCTTCAGCTATATAATAAAATAGATTGAAAAGGGAAGAAAAGTAAATTTTTATTCCTGCAAAAATAGAGATAAAGAAAAAAAAATTTGAAGCAGTCATAGATTAACTGCCTTGAAAATTGATTCATTTTCTCTTTATTCACTTTCTAAAGCTTCTATAGCAATGTTAAAATCACAAAAAGTAATCTTTAAGTTTCTTAACTCTTCAAAGAAAAATTGTTTTATGAAAATAAAGAAGTAATCTCATATTATTTGCGCACCTGTAAATGTTATTTTGAAAAACTTAATTTATTAATTTATTGTTTTTCTTCATTAATATATTCTGATAATTCAAAATGACTTGTTCGTCAAAAATTATGTAGGCATATATATCTTTGTACATTTTTCTTAAGTCTCATTCTGAAAATATTTTTAAATGATATGCATTATGGAAAACAGTTTTAATGCATAATTTTTTAATCTTAAGTAAAATATATTTTAAGTAAAATATATTTTAGTAAATTAGATATGTATTATTGGTAAAAAATAAATATAGAAATATATTCACACTTTAGTAAAAAAAAATTCTTGAAATTTACACTGTTAAAGTTTAAATTCGCTTGAATTTAAACAAGATAATATAGGTTATAGAAATAAAAAAATACGATTTTCTTTCAAATTCTGGAGGTCAGACATGAAGATATTGTTATATAAGATAATACAAGAAATAAACTGTAATATATAATATAGCAAAATATGTAAGAAATAAATAAACGATTTTAAAGGAAAATCGTATTCTTAGATCCCATCAATTACAGTCTGTTTATGAAAAGTTTAAATCGTTGAATTATTACAGACGAATGTCATAAAAAAAGAACTAAAGCTCGAATTTCTTATTCTGAATAAGATATAACTGATATAACCATCCTTAAAATTTCTGAAATTGTCGACAGTGAAATATTGATGCTGATGCCTTTCATAAATTCACTAAAATAAATAGAATAATGTTCAAATAAATAAAAATACATTCATATATTTCAGAAAATAAATTATTTGTAGAATATTCCATTCTGGTATAAGTGAAATAATAAGCACTCGTTTATCTTCATGCTAGTATATCTATGAGAAGTTAAAAAAGCAGAATTATTGCAGCGTTGCTATAAAGATTGTTCTTAATATTAAATTTTAAATTCCAAACAAAATATACCTAATGCAACTTGAGTCAATATTACAAAAATAGTTTAAAATATTGATTTTAATTCACAAAAATAAAATATAATATATTCCCCAATAAAATTCACATCATATATTTCAGAGAGAAAAAATAATGTGCATTAAACTTAGAAATGGTGCATAAATATGGGAGGTTCTTACCGGTTAAAATAAATTATTAAATAGTTAGAAAGAAATGTTTCAACTCGAAATTTGTCATCGTCATTAGATAATATTAAGAAGTTGATGGCTTTTTTTGGTATTTTATATACTAATTTAAGATCAAGCGTAAATTTAACATACAACCATTTTTTAAAATCAATTCCTACTTAGGTAATTAGGTAAAATTATATTTTAGTTTTTATCAAATAATTACAATTCTTGCTGTTCTCGTGTTCCGCTTTACAACGGATGGAGGGGTGCAGTAGCTTCTGAGGCTATGGACCCCTGATCACCCGTAAGCAGAAGTTTGATTTCCAGCTCACATATGTCATAAATCCTTTCAATGGGGTGAACTGCATTCATTCATTCAACCACGGATCTCAGTTTAGATCTGAAACAGGGAACTATTACCTCTGACCTATTACCCCCAGTGGAATTACTCTCCACTTGGAGAAATTTGTGACTACTAAAATTTAACGTCCACCACACACGGAGAATCATCAGCTGAGAGGTTCGAACTCGCAGCCCAAGGGACATGAATCTAATGGCCTACCAACCAGCCTTTCCTGGCCCAACAATTAAAATTACTATAAATAATTGATCAAAAAATTATACTAGTGTTGAATTTCCAACACCAATTGAGGATTCAGAACCAATTGTGGCAACTCAAAATGCGTGAATTTTCTACACCAGTTGGGGTAACGCAATACAGATTAGAAATTTCTAATTTTCTTTATTTTG
>JAOUZG010044845.1:7780118-7804215 GCA_026289955.1 Argiope argentata
AGCAGTACCAGCACGGCGCTGTCCATGGCATTGCATTCAAGAAGGAAAATTAGTTTTAAATTTAAGTCTAGCCTCCACTCAATATGACATGGGTATGTTACGCAACATCAAACAAATAAAAATATATTTAGAAATTATCAAATATAGTTTCAAAAAATTTTTATAGCACACGTTCAAAAATATTGATTGTTAAAAAGATAACATATGACATGTCAGATAAAACACAGGCGATCATTTCGCTCCTCGTGCGATTCCTTCTGTCTTCGTAATTCAATTGCAATGCGATTTAAAAATATCGCTCATCGAAAGACTTCCCTAAGTGTGGACGTTATTTCTCTGATATTCGCTAACCGAACGTTTCCTTCCTCTTCGTTTTCCTTATCTCCCAACAAATGAAACTTTTTGGACCTGTAAAACGATCCCGCTATAAAGATATTTGAATCGCTGCTTAAAAACGTAAACAATAAAATGTATCGCATATGCATGCCACAGCTTTTGCTATTTGCACATGCGTAATTTGAGATTTTCACGCATGTGCGGATAAGTTCAAAAAATTTTAAAAGCACTTTTTATAACATTTGCAAGGAATGAACTTATTATATTAATATTCTGAAGATACCAGTTAAAAGTTTTTGATATTACTTCTAAAAACACTTACAGTTTGACATGTTTTTAAAAATAATCTGTCCCATTAAAATATTCTGACAAATGTACATTTAAATAATCACATCTAAACGTTCTTACATATGATATTTTTAGAAACATTTCGTTTTTTTTTCTTATTGAACTCTGCTGTTACTATAGAGAGCCTTCCTTTATATAAACAAATCAAATATATCCAGCTGAAAGAATGCTGTTTGCTTTACAGATTGGATTTTATACTCTTTTTATATTCACATTGCGGACCTCTTTCAAAACATCTTGTTTCCCTTTCTCTCTCTTTAGTTAGAATAAATCTAATATTATATTCCGTTTTCCAAACCTATTACTATCGGTAGGAAAATTCATTCACTTTCCTATGCACATTTACTCATATTTATATTTGAACACGGGGGAAATGTTACTTAACTTAGGGATTTGTTCTTTAAGATAAAATATTTCAAAGGAATATATTGGATAAAATATTGTAATTTCTTATAGCTTAATAACAAATTTAGATTTAAAAACTTAACATTATATATTCATTCCTACAAATGCATTCGATTAAAAGCAAATTTTATAAAAAAAAATTTAAAAATGCAAAGATTTCTCGGATACTTTTCAACAATTACATGAAAGAAAGAAATTTTTAAAAATATATCTTTTAGTATTTATGGATAGATTAATATATCGCTTCGAAATCTCGTGAAGTTTTCATGCTGGTAGTGATTTACTAAACGAAAGACTATCTCCCCACCTTCCAACCCCGTGGAAAAAAACTTTAAAATTAGTCGAAATCCATATACCAAATAATAAAGAGGTTTAACCGTAATAAAGAGGTTTAACCGTTATGAATCTCTGAAATGCGGAACAGCATTATGATTAAATGCATGCATTCAACAGCTTATCTACAAAACCTTGGCTATCCACACCTCAGTAGTTAATATTATTTCAGCGAATGATAACTTAGTTAATCTTAGTAATTTGAATCGTTTCATAGAAATATTTATAAAGATAAGTTTAAAGAAGCTTTAAAGAAGTAGTTAACCCATGCGCTGCCAAGCCTAAATTGTATGGTCATTCCCATTGCCATTTCTGTTTTGAGTGTTATTGTTTATCTAAGTTCTATTGTTTCAAAATAAATGCACATATTTTGTCACAAATAATCATTTACATGTATAAAAATCAAACACGAGTATACTCGTGGCTGGTAATGGGAATAACCCCATACAATTTAGGCTTGGCAACGAATGGGTTAAAGAAAGCAGAGTTTTTGTAAAAGCAATTTATTTGTAGCTTCTTTTTTTTTTTCAAGTTTTTACGCTTGTATATTTATGTTTGTGGTCATAAAAAGTGTGTAAGTTTGACAAGTTGCGCGTTATAATATAGTGTCACGAGTATATTCTTGCTGGCAATGGGTAACACCCTGCCAACCACGAGTATTTTCGTGGCAGCGATTGGATTAAGCATTAACAAAAGTGATCAATTTTTTGATTACCTGTGTACATAAGGTCAAAAACAAATTTTAAAGTCGTAAAACATTTTTTTACAAAAAGGGATGGCGAATGGAAAAAAAGTCCTGTACACATCCTTCATTCATATCATTTATAGTGTATTCTGTTTTAATTTTAAAAGCAATCAATTGGGAGCTCACGTTAAACAAGAATTTTAAAAATTATAATCCTTTCTTACAACCCTTCAGCTGCCTTCAAAGATTTTCTTTTTTCCAACCATTTTGACATAAGTCTGCGAGTAACTGGCATTTCCCACCCGATCATCTTCAAGGTCATTGCCTCTGCTCTCAGTGATTGACGTGAAGGCGTGTTCCATGTTTACTTTGAGAAACTTGCATTCTTCACCACCGCCTCTTCTCCATCATGCCACCTTCGGATTGAAAACCCAAGTAAAGTTGGATTTCGTTTAGAGTTTTATTTAATTGAAAAGGATCGATCTAGGTTTTGATTTAATGTATTCGTTAACTTGCATTGATAGATTTATTTAAAATGAAACATGTTTTTATAATTTTTAGATGTTAGAATTGAAACTTCAAATTTAGTAACTAATAGTTAGTTAAAATCTATTTAGTTAAATTTTTTTATAAATAAGAAATAATAGAAATAAGATAATAGAAAGATAATTAGAAAATATATAATTAGAAAATATAACAGAATAATTAGATAATTAGATAAGATAATTAGAAAAAATCATTGTTTTCCCATTTTTCCCCGATAAATTCCATCAAATGTTGTAATGTTAAGTATTATGTTCATCCTCGTATGTTACATTTACTATATGTGCTCGTATGTTATACATGCCATGCCATGCCAGTTTCATACATAACGCCATCCTGTGCCCCCGGCGCCAATAACGCTAACAAGTTGAATGAGAACAAGAAGGAAAAAGAAAAGAAAAATTATTAAAAGAGAGTAGGGCGATACAGCATTCAAGGATTTCCAGAGAGAATGCCATCGGTGTCAAATCGAACACGAATCTGTTCAATTTTTTGCTGAAGTTATAACTGGATGGAAGCGACAAGAATACTGAAACAAATGAGCATTATGGGTTGAACTTACAGGGAAATGAGATTAACAACTAAAAGAAAGAATAATGGCAAATTACATTGAGAATATCTGTGTGGCATGTATAAGCATATCAACAATTACTAAAGAGTCAGAAATATGTTTCGTCCGTCTGGGTCCTGAAGTTTTGATTTCCTTCTTGAGATTTGCACTTTTGAAGTTATAATTTCGGCTGATATTAACAAGTGGCATTTTAGTCTCAGTTATTGTGCGATCTTGGTCTTTGTATTTATGAATAATCTGCATATCTTGTATGGAAAAAATGGTGTGCAATCATAACTGTGTAAGATGATGTAAAAGTGACATGCTCAGTTTACAAAGTTAGATGTAAAGTGACATGCTCAGTTTATCAGACGATTACGTAGTCTCTGACCTGACCGCGTAACAAGAAATATTATTGTCATCCATTGTCAATTATTGTCATCCATCAGAATTTCGGCTTATTAGAATGTAAAATAAAATAATAAAATTACTGAAGTATAAACTCGAAAAACGTTTTATATTTTTATAGGAGATTCTAACCTCTTTTACAAAATATCAAAGCTTGATAAAATTTGATATTGTATTTTTAAAATTATTTCATTAAAAACTACTTATTCCTTTTTATTTTATTTTATTTTATTTCAGTCTGAAATTCATCATGTTTATTTCATTTTTTAAAATTTATTTTTAATTATATATAAAACGATAGATTTCACAAAAAAAATGAGTTTAATACCGTCTGCAACACGCATGTCAATAGATGCAGTTATTAAAGCAATTCAAAGCACTGTCGGAAAATAAACCTAAAATAATTATAAAGTTTATTATAATTAAAAAACAACGCATAAATAAAATTAAAATGTCTGAACCTTTTTTTTTTTTTTAATTTTAAACTAACCGCCTTTAACTACCAACTGTCAAGCTGGAATTGATGGTCTCTAAAATCCTCAATTAAATAGTTTATGCAATTTGGTCTTAATGGCTACCTCGATGAAATATTTTTGCGCTTTAAATTTTATAGTTATACAATTTATACTATTATGGAAGTTTGATGTAAAAAATTATATGATAATATTTTTGGGTTAAAAATCTTAAGGAAAATGCGAAAATTCGCGAAAAATATCTCTCCGAAGTGTATATTCTTATCCTCCAAATTATAAATGTGGAAAGTTTGGTATCTAAGCCAAATACTCTGGCCTGTAGAGAACCGGCATATACATATTCATCATTCTTATTATAAATAGAAATATGAATGAAAATGTCTTTTATACAGTAAAGTGATCCAAAATTTGTAAAGGAAAAAAGATTTAAAATATTAGTTTATTTTTAATCAAAAATAACCGGAGGCCAGACGTAGTAGCTCTATGATTAATGGTCTGCCTTGTAGAGAGTATTTTGAATGATTTGGTCTTCATGCACGAGATTCAAGAGTGACACGTTCTATATTCAACGAGTATTTTCATATTAGTAATTTTAATTTAGTTACTATCCATTTACCCGTTTGCGTTGTAGGATGCTGTTTATAGTGGACGTTTAATTATAATCACCCTGTACATGGTTATAGTTACAAATATTTAACATGGCAGTACATCTCATTGTGAATAAAGAAAGATTTACATTTTGGTTATTTTCGTGAAATAGCACCAAATGATAAAATAGTGCTTAAGTAATTTTCGTATAAGGTAACAGCCATTTATGTGAATAATTTAAATTCTATCGTGTTAACAGTGTTTTTAAAAGCTAAATTTTAAGCGATCTGTCATCCCCAACTGAAGACCATTAGTCTCGAGAATACTTCAACTGTAAAAAAAGACACCATTACTTCTAAAATGATAATCTCAAACTTTTTGGCACGTACAAAATTTATCATAGACCTAAAGTTAATTGATATGGACATCATCTCCAAAATGAAAAATAAAAATATAATAAAATATCCCAGTAGCCACACCATCCAATCACGTCACACGAGATTCATTTTACCATAATCGAATAAATAAAAAGGGAATCCCTCCGATATCGTTAGACACCCCCCAAGCAGCACTCAGCGCCACCGCTTCTATCCATAATAGGTATCCTCTCTGCCCCAAAATGAAGTATTCATGAATCCGGTAAAAAGAAGAGAAGGTCCGATAACCTCCACCGGCTTCGACATACATTAATGAGATGGAACTGGCGGAAAGGTCGAACTGGCATTCCCTTCACACATAATGGGTGGTGGAATCACTGGAAGCAGAAAAAAAATTCTCACTTCCCTACCAAGTTATTTTGGGTGTTCAATGTTTAAGTGCCTTCATAATGGGGTGGTAGATAACGTCTGATGGATGCCTAGGTGGCGTGTTCCATGCAGAATGTATTATGCAGATGTACAGACCATCAGCTGATGTAGGTTTCGTTAGGTTTGCAAATGCATATTCCCATTTTTTTTTTATCTGAGGAAAAAAAATAGGCCTTCTAATCAGAATAAGTTGCGGTTCCGATTCCATTTGAGTCGCTTATCAAAAATACGATTATCTGTGCGATCTCTGTTTGATTGTTTTGTGGTTCTATATTTTGATTAATTTAGTTATTAGCATTAATTTAGCTATAGATATCTCGTAATTAATTCAGCGAAGGACAACTTATCAGTGTAATAAAATATGAATAATTTAGCTATAAAAAATTCGATATATCATATGTTCAAAATGACTATGTGAATGAATATGTGAAGAATGATTTTATCATATGTTCAAAATGACAAAATTAAGAGAATTTCAAGAGATTAAAGTGAAAATGACGTTATGAAGAACTAAGCATAAACAAAATTTTAAGAAACAGTTCTGATTATCATAAATTTAATACCGATAATCTAATTTCCTTAAAGCGAAAACTTCAAAGATTTTTTTAAGTTCTTAGTATAGTATTGAAAATAATAATTAAATTTTAAAATTAATAATTTTATACAAATGTGATAAATTCCCTGTTTATAAAGCTATGCTAATGGGGTGACTAGCTGTAGTTTTTTTTTTTCAAAAAAAAATTAAATTTATCTTTATTGCATATTTTGAGTACAAATTGCGCATTTATTGTGTTAAATGATTTACACTCATGCACGTAGGTGTATAGTTAGTTAAAAAAAATAATTAATCGTCGTCCGACGTACTGTTAGTGACATTAACTGACATTTTAAGAACACTATTGGCTAGTAAATAGATTTTCTTTTCTTCACCTTATTAATGCAGAATATTTTGAATAAATTTGTCTAATTTTCATTTTATCCAATTAGAACGAAGTAAATCAATCGGTTCTTTAAAACTCAGAATTCTTCAAGTTAGTTCTAGGCCGTTACAAAATCTATACCAAAAGCAACCATTACAAATATGCTCTATCTTGTAGAAGATGGATAATAGGCAATATTAATCGAAAGAACAGAAGTAATTATGATTAAAATATAATGGTTATTTTTATTTTAAATAAAATCTGTTCATTTTTCAGTTATGATTAGCAACGAAGTAAATTAATTTTGTATATAAAAATTAGTTTTACTAAGCTTTTAGCTTTCTGCAGAAAAGTACAGAAAAAAAATATTGTTATTGCCAAAAAAATTCGAACTTGACACCTTGATCAATCTTCAAATATTCGAAAAACACTTTTTTTAACATTTTGTCTGTATCTTCCTATTTATATTACAGGATAACGCAAAGGCACTTTTAAGTATATGAATGAAATTAAATATAAGGATTTTATACTAAATCTGTAGATTTGTATCCAATTATAAGCGAAATCCCTCCACAAAGACCGTCTGCCCATTTGTCAGAACGTAAGTAATAACAATAACTACAAAACAAAGAGCTATATACACAAAATTTAATGCATGGATTTAACATTTAACATAGATCTCTCTCAAATATAGAGTTAAATTCATCTAGAGGTTGAAATACTGTTGACGTGTACTTTCAAAAGAAAGTTAAATTCACGGAATTACTTAAATTAAGATACGACTTAAGTACATGAAATTTGGCACATGATTTTATGACTCGAATTGTAACTATGCATCAAATTTTGGTTTTAATCGATTGGAAAAGCGATTCGATTGAAAACAATTCGACTTTCAGGCATCAATTGTTAAAAGCCAAAGATAACTGGGCAGATTTTGCGTAAATGCTACGTTAAATCCGATTAATATTTTATAATTGTTATTAGCCAATTCCAAACAATGAATCTTGTACTTTACCTAAGGTCCATAACTTTATGCGAGAAAATAGGAATAACACCTGCATAAGACAGTATGAGAAAAATTTATAGCAGATTATTCCTGCACATTTTTTTCTTTCAAAATTTCAGTATAATTTTTATTTATTGTTTCATATAAATTTCTTTAAGCCTAACTAGCCAGTAAAATTACCAATGGAATTTGTAAAGATGTATCATTTTGATACAAAAATAATTCTCTTTATTGATGAAATTACTATAAAATTTTTAAAAATTCATCATTTAAAGACAGAATATATACAAAAAAATTATGAGCGGACCACTTTTTTGTTTCATTTTGTTGATTTATTTATGATTTGGGGTAAATCTTCATAGCAACATTGGTATACATTTGAGATCTAAATCATTCAAATGTGAGATAAGAAAATTTATCAATAAATTGCCTCCCTTAATTGGCATCTAAGTGCTTCAACCTCGGATTATCCAATCAGTAACAAAAATGCAGCAATACAACTAAGCTGACAAAATAAATTTCTGCTTTAAAGTCCTGCAACCGAGTTTCCAGCAGTTTTTCAAAGTGATCTTTCTGCATGGAACTTCAGAGAGAACACAAAACTCCCCTCTTTTCAAGCGGATATACAACTTAGTAGTGTTCGAGCAAATTCTCTCAAAAAAGCTTGCACTTCTTAAGACCAGAATCAATAAGAATCGTAAATCTTTTCCAAAGACTGGGTTACAGGGTCTACAAATCAAGCCCCTGCGTGGTCCAATCATATATGTTCTACAACCCCTAAGGCGCTGCAAAGTTGAGTGCAATCTGCGGACATGACACATCTTTTTTCTTCCCTTCCCCTTTTTGGGGGTTGAGAAGAAGGGATTTTATCGTCTGGTGTCATCTTTATTTTTCTTTACTGATAGAAGCTGGCTGGGATTATGGATAGATGAAGTTACCACACATCTGCTTTCTCTAAATTCGGTTTCAATCTTGCATCAGATAAATGTTTAAATTTCAGAATTAAAATACTGAAGCAACAAATGCATCATGTACAATTTTTTAAGAATGTTTAATAATTTAATATAACTTCGTCTCGTTTTCAAAATGGCGATCATTTTAATCGGTTTTAGATAGTTAATAATACACTAATGCGTCTCTATTATATAAAATACGAAAATCATCAACGATGCGCCTTCATTCGTAATTAATATTTTCAAAATTCAATTACAGTATGTTTCACTTTCTTGTTTTGAAATAAAGACAGTAACGGTGATATCGTATATGATATTCAGGAACACTGCATTACTTAATTATTAAAATTTAGGAAGTTAATAGTACTGCTTCTATATTAAAATTTAGGAAGTTAATAGTATTTTCGATGTCTAATTAAACTATTCAGTCTTGGATCCTTAGCGCGTAGAATTTTCATGGCATATCAATTTCATTGTTTCTTAAGACATAAATTGATCGAAAGAGCTTAAAATTAACAACTCCATAGCCAAAAAAGTAACCTACCTGTAGGAAATTAAGCTCTGAATTTATCAAGACAGGTTACAGAGACCCTAGCGGCAGAATAGTAATGCAAAAAATTTATCCCCCCCCCCCTCAGGAAAAAGGTGAATAGCAAAAAGTTCAGTTAGAAACATTTCACACAAATGTTTATGGTACACAGTTGTTTTTTTAAAAAAAGGATTTCATGGAGTTAAGTAATTTCGCCAATTTTGAAGATGATTCAATTCATGAACTTTTTAATTTTAAGACAAACTTCTTTTTCAAATTATTTCTATTTCACAAGTCAATCTTTGCATCATTCAAGGTCCACAATTTTTTTTTCTTTTTTGCGAGGGTGGAGGTTAGCATCTTTATTAAAGTATGCCTTAAAGTTTTGGCGAGACTACTTTCCCTGTTTTCGTAAGAACTTACTCTGGCTTCCCAATTTAATAAATTGTTTATCAATCCTACATAAACTCTGGAGTTCGAGAAATGCAAATTTCAATACTTGCTAATATTTGTATTCCAAGATCTTTTATAACTCAATTTGAGGTTTCTTTATTTCTAAATAGTTTTTATTTCTAATAGAATATAAAGCTCATATGAATTAAGTTCTCTAAATGATTTTAGAGATTAAATGTTGTACAAATCAATGAATGAGTAAATTTGCACTTCTGAAAAAATTGCGATCTCAATTTCTACACAGATCCCCACTCTTGTAAATCACATTTATTAAAATGTCTCAAGAATTGAATACAAGTTAATGTTTTAAGCAAAGCAAATGAAGCATTTCATGAACATTGAAAAAAGCATAAAATATTAAAGAAGAAATGCGTGACCCTATTCGAAAACTTTGAATACTATTTTAGAGAAATCAATGTTCGCACCTCTATAAAATGCCGTAGGCTAATTGGTGAACGCAAGGCATCCATTAAATATGGCTAATATGGTAAAATAGGAACATTCAATTTCAATAATAGGTCATTTTTTATCACATTCGAGTATTTAATTTAAAAAAGGAGAGTATCTCAAAACAAAAAGAAATTGAATAGAGTCGAAGGTACACAAAAGTTTTGATTTTGCAATTCGGATTTAGAAAATTATTAATTTCATCTGCATGTTCATAGACAAAATCGTTACTTTTTTTAAAACACCTCAGCAGTTTTCAAATTAAATATATGTGCTTTCTAATGGTTTAGAAATAAGTTATGGGCTTTGATTAGAGTGGATAGCATGTCTACAGACGCTCTATCATACAAAAATTTTACCGATAGAATTCACACAGCTCACGACATTTAAAAACAAGTTTCCAGTTAAATAATTAGCTTTTATTATTTTTTTTTCTTGGGCTTTAGTTCAATATAGAATTGGTGTAAAAAATTAAAGTGAAAATATTAATGAAATAGAAAATTTTATGTTTTACGGCATTGAATTAAAACACCTGCATTAGTCATTACGTTTCCTAAGAATTCTTGCATCTTTCTCCGAATTATAAAACGTCACGCAAGATACTTGAATTATAAGTAAATAGTTTATTATCCAGTAAGCGTAGATTATATTAATATATTTACTACATCATGTAAATTAATTTTAATCAACTTTCTTAATTTAAAAATCGAAATTTATAGTTTTCAGCAAAGTCTTAATTTCAGTCAGCAACATTTCAAAATTTGTTATATACCGTAAAAGAAAATAAAGGAAGTTTAAAAAGAGAAAGGTGAAAACATTGAAAAATACTCTAAAAAATTTAATATTCATAAAATTTTCATTGAGTTTTTATCTTCCCATAACCAACTAAAAAAGTGGACTATTAAATAATTTTCATCAAATTATTTTAATCATGAGTTGCAACACTTAAAGTACTTAAAATATATCCATATTATATCCATCATATATCCCAACACTTTTAGAAACTAAGGTAGTAAACGAGACATTAAACCAAAAATTGGATATCCCTTCAAATGGATTCTTGAATTACAGGAACAATTGATACAATTAAAACCGACTGATTCACTAACAACTGAAAAAGAAATCAAATCGTCATGTCATCAAGCCAATTTCTCCTAATCTTTCGACTTTCTATTCACGACTTTAAATCATTACTTAAAATTGTAAATTGGCGTTTTCGTGTACTGGTTCTAAAGAGCAAATCTGGAAATGGATTGGTTTAATTCTATTCACACGTCAACTGTAGCTGCATCCGATGGACGCAATTGGCAGATTTAATTACCGTGTCAGAATTATTCGAAATGATACACACATTCTTGCCAAAGGGGATAGTAGCAATTACATTCACAGTTGTTTTAGATCGGGAAAATCAACAACGGATGGGGATTTCGAAAGCAGATTCAGATGGTTTTGCTTTCAAAACTGATGTGTCTGTTATAGATACGGTGACCATATTTTTTCGGAGAAAAAATATGGTAAAGGACACTTGTAACGTGACATGAGGGGGGGGGGGGGTATGGTAATTTAAATTCGTGCTCAATAATTTTTTGTTAGGGGTGGGGGTTTATGCGTTCGTGTGACGTCACAAATGTTAATTTGGGGTCTTCCAAGGTGTGACGAATTGTGACATGGGGATTGGGGATGGGCAGGGTCAAAATTATCCCAAATATTGCGATCATTTATGGACGCCTCCTGATAAAAAAAAACTAGAAAAAACTTAGTAATTCAAAAGGTTTATTAAAACAATCGAAGAAGACATTAATATGTTCAATGAGTTTTAAATAATGCAATATGTAAATATAGGATATTAAATAATTTATTGCTCATACTTTCCAGATGTATGGATTTTTCGCAAAAGTGCCGGTTCCCGCTTAAAAAAGTCGTGAAATTCAAGGCGATTCATTTCAAAGTTAAATTTTACAGCTATGCTGGCTTGTAATGTACTAACACTTAATTGGGTTTTGTCACTGGTCCAAATATTATTTACTAATGAAAATATTCTTTCGACGGGAGCATTAGTTCCAGGTAGACATAAAGCAAACTCAATGAGTTTACAAGTATTGTTGAAGGCAATATGATTCGCTTTAAAGTGATTAAATATCTCCACCCACCTTAGGTGGCAGGATTTGCTGTTTTGCCTCCATTCGTCAATTTTTTCATTGGTAATGTAATTTTTTACGAGGGTAATTTCTTCACCGTCAGATATTTCGACCGAACATTGTTCTGATATGAAAATGTAACTTGCCTCCACCTTCGACCACACAGGGACTTCTCGCAAAGTGATCCATTCAAAAACTTCTGCTTCATTGAAACACATGTCCCAATTGCTTAGATATTCAATGCATGTTTGATAAAACGTGCAAGCTTCAGAGATAAACTGTGTAGATTGCATATCTTGCACTTTTGATAACGTTTTCTTTATCACTATTGGAACAAACTTCTCATTTTTTTTCTTGAATTTAGCTTAGTTTTTAATTCCTTAACAAGTAACGATGTTTCACACATTGAAATATCTTGACCTTCAGCCTTCAAAATATATTTATGAAACATTGACGCTTGATTATGAACAAAAAATAACCATTCCTCTGATAATTCCCAATTGAAAAAAGTTTTAAGTATTGTTGGGCATTTATCCCGATTTAAAAAGTAAGCCTTTAAGGGTTCAAATAGTTGTAAAACTCTATCCAGTGCTGGCAGAAGAGTTAACCCATCTTGTTTTACTGTAGCCAAGTAGCTTTTTGTATTGGACCTCTGCCTCATCACAAAATTGTTTCAATATTTCTACTCGTATTGTGTAAATATAGAAATGTGAGTCAATTTTTACCAATACCACTTCAATATCTATCGGAAGGCAATCGACCGCAGTGCTGATGCAATTATTGAATATGTGGGCTGCGCAATTAAACCCAATCAATTTCTTTTTGCTCGATTGTTGCATTTTGTATAAAACATTGTTTTTCCCCTTCTTTGAGAACCACCAAAATTAACATTTGTATTATCCGCGCAAAAGGCTACCAATTTCTTGGTGGCCCCAAATTTCTCCAGCGATTCATTGATACAATTTGTCAAAATATCGGAATTTTCACCGGGAAGCTGTTTTATATTCAAAACTTTTACTCTAACTCCAAAATTGGGTAAAAAATATCTGACGAGAATTGTACATAATTTGGTGTTGCCATGATTCGAACAATCAGAATAAATGGTGATATAATTTGTTTCGCTTAGGTCACGTTTGATCGCTTCAAATGAATATGGGGCGAAGACATTGCAAATAATTGATTCCGTTTTTGTCCTTGCGCAAGAATATTTTTCTTCGAAACACTTCTTAATTAGTTTGGAGGAGCAGTCACTAGATCTAAATGAATAATTGTGTTGAACTGAATGATAACACCACGATGCTTCTTTTAGGGTTAACGCGTTTTGGGTGTCATTATCTCTTTTATTAACAAAAAATTCATTTAAAGATTTGCTCGTCGAAGCCTGCCTATCCGCATCTTTGTGTTTTGAAGTTTGAAGATGCTCATTAATTGCTGATCTGCCGCTATTTGCAATGTTGAAAGTGGCTAAACATTTACTGCATCTGACATCGTTATCCGATTTTCCTTTTTTTATGAAAGGAAATTCTTCCTGCAATGCTTGGTTGAAAGTGCACTTTCTTTTAGGCTCCATGAATGGTAAAAGTCAAGATTTCTATAAAATTTAGTTAGATAATACCGAAATATCAAAACTGAAAATACAAAGCAAACTTACAAACTTACCTGTCTCCTATATCATATAGGAGACATCAGCTCTATATTTATCTTTTAAATGTTCATGTTTAAAAATAAAATTCCTCTTTCCTCTTTTACCTGATCAAAAATTTACATAAGTAAAAGGCAGCAGTTGCACTTGTAGTACTTCACCAAATGGATAAGACCAATTCGAAATTCAAAAAAGTTAACATCACAATCAAACACAAAACAAGCCAAATAACAACGCGTCTCCCAGTCAATGGCGAAACCAAATACAAAATTTCGCGCCAGACAAGAAGAAAGTGGAATGCGCGAGCATTCGTGACGTTAACACATTCATTAACATAATATTTTCAAACAAATGAGCAAATGGCATTGCAGGATTAGAAAAACGCAGCGAATGTTTATCATTTACAATCCAATCACGTACAACTGCACTGGTCTCTTCCATGTTTGCTGATCATGCAAGGAGCGCTTGGGTTCATATCACCACACGGGTTATGGATCATCAATTTCGAGATCAGTTCCTTGTGGTGGTGGTACTAACGCGAGAAGCAAGCATTGCTCCAGCCCGACTGCGTATTTGTCAGCGTACGGCTCGGCTGGCATTTAGAAAAATACGTTGCGGGTGCTCCGATGTAGAGTTGCAGAAAACCAATTTGAGAAATTTGATTTTGCGACGATTTCTCAAAATAAAGGACAATATGCTTATTTCAGGAAATAAATAAAGTTAGAGGACAGAGCCTTCAAATAAAGGACTGTCCTCTGAAATAAAGGACGTCTGGTCACCATAGTTATAGAATAACCCTCAAGTAATAATATGAAATAACTTGCAAGTTAATGTGAATGAGTTGATTCATTGATAGAAATTAGTTGAAGTACTGATTTGAGTACCTGTGTGGCCAAGGTAAAACTACTTTCACAAAATCAAGATTTATAAATAAAATGTTTATTCAGTAGCATAAAAATTAATTGTAAATATACATAATTTGCATCCATTAATGCATGTAAATATTGCAATTTGAACGTTTTAAAATGATGGCATAGATGAAATACACAAAATTCTATTGCTTACAGATACAATACAACATGCAAGAAAAATATAAAACTAATTATAACCAATATGCTATAAAAAAGTAAAAGAGGCTGCTAATTTGCAAGCATAAATAATTTTATAGCCGTATCGTAACAGAACATTTTAGAAGTAACATATTGCCAATATAGCAAAAAAAAAGTACAAATTCATAAGAACATATCAAACTCTAATATAATCTATTTAAAATACAATTTCCTTTTCTTCTGATATGCGTTATGAGCAAATCATTTTGCAATTCAAATTTTTAACACATTTATATGCAATTAAATTTCTTGAAAATAATATCAAAGCATACGTTAAACAGATAAAAGTTCTCTAATTTTACAGAACTCTACTTTCAACACAGAAGACACCAGTAACTATCCTCTGTAATTTCTCTGAAACTTTCTCTTACATCTCAAATTTAATACGAAACAAAATTTAACATGGATTGATCCGTTTAAAGCAGTATCGTTCGAGGGCAATTTTTAATGATTGAAATTTCATGAAATTCAGCATTATCGACAATCTAAACTTAGTTTAAATGGACAGTTTTGAAAAGTATGTTTCTTTAAAGTAAATTATTACGATTTCAATCTCATCAAGGTGGATGCTTTCAAAATCGAGGTTTTCATAACCACCGATTTGTGATTTAATCACAAAAACCTATTAATATGTTAAAATGTTTAATAGAAAATTTAAGGTAATTTTTTCTTGAAGTTTATTTCAGGCAAAATCAGTATGCATAACATTGCTATTAGGCGCATAAAAATTATACCACGAATTATTACAATATTTGTTCTTTGGGAAAATAACAGCGGAGAGAGTCGCGCACGGCATGGATTTGTTTTAATCTTCGCAGTTTCTTAAAATTTCCATCCTTAACTAGAGTCAACATTCTCACTCATATTGAAACAACATTCTTAAGACAGGCACCAAAGCCCTTTATATTAATGGAAGTTTCTTAAATTCCATAAAAACCCCAATGACATTAAGCAAAGAAATCAACATTTTTTCATTCCAAAAGTACTGTTGAAAAATCACATGAAAAATATTGCAGAATTCAAAATTCAGTTTGATATTATGTAGTAATGGCTAATACAAGACTGGGTGATAATTTCACTGAAATTACTTTATAATCAATTATTAATATTTAAATAAAATTTCAGGAGTAACTGGCAAACATGAACAAAACTAATCCATCAAATTGAACCGAGTAGCTAAGTTACCAACTTAATCAGTAAAGAATTCAGACCAAGTACAAAAGTTTATTAATTCCCAAAATTGTGAACTAGGAAAAGTAAAAGCAAATAACAAATGTAACTAGTAAAAACAAAAAAACTTGTTTGATACAAGCAACGATAAATTCTATCCTAAACACATTCATGCTAATGATTTGAACAAAGAGTATGAAATGCAATGCAAAATAAAAGTTATAACATTTGAAATTTCTTATAACAGGGAACATTTTCTGAACTCAAACTTTTGCATCGCAAAACCCTTCTGGAGAGCGAGGGCTGAGAAATTGGAAAATGTTGCATTTCATATCATTGGCTGAGGTCATTATTTAAGTCCAAGCATCACTTGATCCATTTCCCTTTTCCCCCATTTATCGTTTATCTTTACTCCTTTCTACAAGACAATCTGCTATCTCAGACGGTAGGCAATTCTCTTTTGTAAAATTTTTAGTATAGCAAGAAGTTTAGGAATGGACGAACTCTTTACTTCGAAAAATTAAGACTTCTGCATCTGCGAGTCAACAGATGAGATCTACTGCTGTAAACAATAGCAAAAGTCTTGAATAGCATACTTTGTTTTGTTTTTTTACTTGATTTAATTAACCAGATTACCCCGAACAGAATAAGACATGTAAGATTAGGAAACATTGGTATTTCCTATAGTCCCAGCAGCACTTGCATGAATATATCACAAATTATCTGTACAAAAAATATCTGTACAAGTGCCATCTGGAGTCGATGGTAACAACTATATTACTAGTTTTTACATATTTTATTACATATTTTGTACGTATTAGATTTACACTTTATATTTCAATAATTTTCAAGTCGCTATTAATTATATTAATCATTTCATCGTTAAGCTTTGTAATTATATAAATACCTATGTTATCTATAATTTTGTATTTGAATAATTTTATAAGTCCTACCATATTAAAAATGTAAATATACTTATTACATTAGAGCAATGATTGATTTATTCAGCACAGTTCCTATTTAACACTTAGAACAACATATATAAAGAAACCACGCGCACTGTGCATTTTTCCGGCGCGAGGTTCCGTTCAGTGACGGTACTTCGGCGGACGGGGCAGCCGTAGCGAAAGGGTTAAAATGTTATTTTCCTTTTTCAAAAGCAAACTCCTTTGAAAAGGTGCAAATATTATTTAACAATCTAAAATCTGAGGCATATGCTTAAATCCTATTTTCATTCTTTTAGTTGTACATTACGCTTTAACGTAAAATTTATGCGTGAAAAGACAAGATTTTCTGTTTTCAAAAAATGAAGAAATATCGCGGGATCGACTTAGGAATATAAAAGCATTAATAGCCAAAATAATCTATAACAAGGTTAATGTCAGGCTTCTCAATAATTTTACAAGTTTCAGTTTCATTAAAATTGAATTGAATAGTAAACAATTTTATTACTTTCATAAATACACAATTTTATTACTTGAAATTATTTCGATTTGCATTTCGAAACAATTTCAACTCGTTCTTTCTACATTTTATTTTTAAATTGCTTGACACATGAGATTTTACAACAAAGAGCAATTCCGTAAAATGATTTTCAAGTTCTTATATTTTCAAGAAACATTGTATCGCTATATTAGCTTGATGAAAATATTCGAATGAAGAATTAAAACTTGATAATGAAAGAGAAATGAACGAAATTATCACGATTTCCCGAACTAAAATTTAAATAATTGGTGCGAATTGATACGTTAACTCTTCCATGAAATCAATTTACCGAGAAAAATTAAAAGGATGAAACAGATTTGACTGTACTATATTAATTTTATCACGATCCATTCTTTTGATTTTGACTTCCAAATTCTTCACTCTGCAAGCTTAAAGCCTTTTTGATCATGGTGATCAAGCATGATAAAAAATGGCTCGCAGCTTGCAATTCTCTAACATCAGATGACCGATTATCCCACCGGTCTTCTGTCCAACTGTACGGACCGATAAGAGATGCCGGTAACCTATTTCAAAAAGCAAATGTAGCGAGATGCCTGCTCATGTTGCACAAGTCTGTAAACCTGTTGCTATCACGGTAGGAATCTAAACGAGATTACAATATACGTTTAAAAAGAGAAATGAGGAAGTGATTAAAATACTGAAGATGAGTTAAATTATTTTCAATGCTTGTTGCTAATAATTTGTTTAAATAAAAAGACATGAATTCGTGTCAGACATTCGTATGTTTAAAAATCGTCTGCATGCCTAACTTCTATTGAAGACGAAAGTTGAAATTTTCAACCGAAAATTAAAAATGGAATGAGAAGTTCATAATTCATTCATTCGATAAGAGAAATTATCTGAAAGGGAAGTCTAAGCATAAATATTCCTAGAGCAAGAAATTATGGTTCTTTTTTTAAATTGATAGAGAGAATTTCGAAAAGATTACTCTATTTAGTGGTTGTTAAAACATTTTATTTTGCTACATACTGTACAATTTTTAAGTGGTATATATGAAGCTAAGGTACAAATAAAACCTTTCATCTCTTACCATATATTAAACATTGAAGCTGATGAATACTAGAAAAAAAACTCTTACCGTCCCAATACAATTGCTCCCTATACTTCCAAAAGAAACTATTGAGATTAAAACTTTAAAATATGTAAATACTCTACTTTTAATCAATATCATTTAACATGAGCTCTCAATTTGGGAGTACTATATTTTAGGTTGTTTAAGAAAAATTAACAAGATTCTAGATTCATATCGTATGCATGCTTTTATAAGTTATTAAACCCAGAATGCTGTTTCTAACTTTCGATAATTATTACGATATCTCTGAAATTCTTCGCCCCACCGTTCATAATGGCCCCGGAGTTAAAATTTCTAGTCACGAAAAGAAAGATGATATTTTTTGCTTTGAAACAGTATTTATATTCAAAATTTATATTCATTAAAAGGAAGGTAAGAATATTTTTCGCAGTGAAAATGTGCTTAAAAATTAAAGAAAATGTGAAACTTTTGGTCTTATAATTATCTAAATACTCAAACGCTATCATTCGTTGTTTGTAGAGTTTTTACAGCATTTTCTCAAAAACGCACGGCTTACGCTTTTCTCTCATTACTTACTCTTCCCTATTAGGGAAGCTTCGAAATTTTGATTGGAAGAAGATTAACGTTCGAAATATCATAGAATATGCCAGCGTCCTGGCACAAAGCTCATCTTCCTCGTGATCTGGGCTTCCCGAATTTGAGTCCCGGTAAGGGCATAGTTGTTCTTCTGTGTACTATCTTTGAAGTGTGTGAATCCCCCCCCCTGTAAAAAGGGGCTGTGCAAGCAAATGTGGTGAGTGTGTGGCTAAGTCGTACTCTTGGCCCTAATTGGCGCTACTTCAAAAACAAGAGACTATTGTTGTTACTGATGGCAAGTTCCATTAGTTACAACAACAACTTCATAGAATATTGATATTTTAGGTTTGACTATTCTAAAATATAATAGTGAGAGATTAAATTAAAAGTGATATTTGAGATAAAAAACTTTAGATATAAGAATGAATAAATAATTTTCTTTTGATGTGAGAAATTTAATCTCTGTGCACTTATCAAATATAAAGGCTTCAGTTGTTCATATTTATGATTTGTTCCAGAAAATGGACCATATTACTTAGAAAATCGCTTAGAGAACTTAAATAGTTTTAAATAAACTTAGTGGTTCATTTAAATATTATCAGTCTTAAAAAAAAGAAATTAAAGCATGAAATAAAAATCATGTATAATAATTTGTAATATAATTTTTATTCTGAAAATATCTTTATGTTCAATGAAAAAAGCTTCTATTTTCTAAATGCTGACAATAATGATGAAATCATTTGCATATAGATATAGCTCAAGGATAATATGGATGTAGAATTCTCTCTTTTATTATAAAGAATAAAATCTTTATACTATTAGTCTAATTCATTTGTTACACTTTTTTTCATAAAAATCTGCATATCCATTCTTAAAATTAAATTCTCAGCAGTCTATCCACAAAAATAATTTGATGCTTTCATACGCCTATCAAATAAAAACTTAGGCTCTTTTCTAAAATGTTTTTAAATTTTAACAAAAAAAATTTCACAAAAAAATAACAATTCCACTTTATATTTTTAACTATTAAAGAAAAAAAGCCTTTCACAAGAAAAGAGCGTGTGCAAGAATCCATTTTAAAAAATCTGCAAAACGATAAAAAAGTTTTTTTTTTTTTAAAAAAAAAAGGTAACTTTTTTAACTTTACTTCCTTTAGCCTTGTGTCCTGGGTGCGAATAAAAACTACCATTCGATGCAAACGTAAATTAACTAAATTAAACTAAAGTTCCAGTGAAAGAAGAAGAAAAATGGCGGGGAACTATTTTCCTTCTCGGAGGAAGACTAATATACGCGAGAGAATAAAAGCACTCAGACGTAGAGAAGAAAGAAGATGAGCATAAAAACAAACGGACTTATGCAAGCCGAAGTTCCTCAGAAAGGAGGAGGAGGATTGAAATGGAAATGCTGAGGATTAACGACCCAGAATCCTCCAATTTAAAATCCAAAGCAATGTCCTTCTTTCTTTCACTCTTTTTAAGTTATTTCTTCGATTAAAAGTAATTTTATCTGTGTTCTCTCTACCCTGGCATTATCCTAAGTGGCGTGTGTTCATTCGTAATGCGCGCTTGTTCGTTTAGTGGTAGAAGCTATCGAAAGAATTAGAAGTGATTGTTTTTAGTGGTTTTGGAGAGAAATGGAGCAAGTCTTGGCTATTTTTCGATTCCTGCCATTAGCTCACAGCCTCCCTATATATATATATCATGTTCAAATTTTCAATCGTTAATAAAATACTTTTTATTCATCCAATCAAGTTCAAGTAATTTTTTTTAACTTGTAGCGGATGGCATTCGATGTTAATACACTTTTTTCAAATATTAATTCATTAATTTTTTATTAATTAATTATAAACTAACTTTCAAGCCAAAAAATCTTCATTTCTCCACCACCAAATAAGTAACGAATTCAGTTTGTTTTTCCCCCACACTAATGAAGTTAGGCTTAACATGCTTTCGGCCGATTATTTAAAAAGATTCTATTTATTTTCCTAATTTTGACGCATTTAAAACTAAAAATTGTTGCTTAATCGATATTTCCGATTCGTTTTGAAGCACTTTCGAATTAAAATAATAAAGAGTAAAGAGTAAATTTTTTTTAACTTATAGTGAAGGATATTTGATGTTAATACAGTTTTTTCGAATATTAATTCATTAATGTTTTATTTATTAATTAAAAACTAACTGTCTCGCAATAAAGCTTCATTATTTATAGTATGTGTAGCTATTATGCCATGATAACCTGGTTGGTAGGGCGTTGGATTCGCGTCCGTTAGGTTGCGAGTTCGAACCCGGCAGCCGAAGGCTGTTTGTGTGAACACTAAACCTGTCGAGGTCAAAGTCTTCCATTTCTAGAGTAATACCACTGGGGATCAGAGGGGATCGTTTTTTGTCCAGATATAAATTGAGATCTATGGATGAATGAAGGAAATGTATGATTGAAGTGCACCTCGTAAAAAAGATATTTGACTTGTGTGAGCTAGAAGTCAGACTTCTGTCTTCAAATGCTCAGGGGTCTATACCATTAGAAGCTACTGCATTCCTCTTTCTGTTGTAAAGCGGAACACGAAAACAACAATTATTATTATTAAATAAAAAGTTTCTTTGTTTACTTTAGCAGGAATTGACTTTAAAAAAATTATATTACTTGTTATTGTAAGAAATTGGCATTTTACTAAATTTATGGAACGTTCTGGAACAAATGTTTTCAATAGAAGATAAAGTAAGAATACACACCCAAATAACTTAAAATGTTCCATAACACTGCAACCTTATCTTCATAATATTGGACAGCCTTTAGAATATCTATCAACTTTGTAACAATACCATAAAATGTCTTTTTTCCATTTTTCCCTTATCTCCATTTTTCAACAATAAAAAATAGCCCGTCTTTCAAGATGAATATGAATTAACTGAAAATTCAAAAATTGACAAAAAAATGTGACGCATTACCATTTATAACAGATGGAAGAAAAATCCCAATGGACGTATTATGCATTTAAAAAACAAGCGAAAAGATTCGTTTTAAAAAAGAAACAATTAACGATTCACTAACAGAAAGACGATAAAGGCCTGGATTTTTTTTAAAAAAATTGTATTTCTTAAAATTTTTCACCTTTGACCACTGATATGCTCGTTCAGATTATTGAATTTTTAGGCGGTTAAATAATTAATATCGAGCATATTTTTTTAAAAAAAATCGTTTTCTTATTCGATACAATTAAAAAAATATACAAATTCATTTGAATCAATTTAATGCAGATTAAAAAAGAGTATAGATTACAAAATAAATGCGTCAATGAAATTTTTAATTCGAAATAAAAAGGATGTAATTAAATGTTTTGATGGATGGATTTACATGTGGCTTTTTATTGTATCTTAAAATGCTGAACATATCTTTTCAATGATAGCACATTTTTTTTACCATCAAATTTTTCTTTCCATTTTTAATTAATTATTAAAGTATCTTAGGCTATTTTGCAACATATTTCATTGTTGAACTTCAAACCATGATTATTGTTTCTAATAATATTTCATTTTAGATTTCTTTCCGTTTTTAAACCAATTAATAAAAATTCCACTTTTTTGCATATTGAGAAAGTTTCAGTTTAAAGGAGGATGTAATAAATTGTATTGATATTTTGTTGTGTATAAAATTAATAGTAAAAATAGTTTTAAGTTTCTTCGTTGTTTTGATACTAAGTCATTGAAAATATTGAAAAAAATTGTAAAGAATACTGGTTAAAATATTTACTTTTATCAGAAATTAATTGAACTCAAAACGCTTTTAAAAATTCCAAGACATTACTTTGAACTTAAATGGGGAAAATGAATTATTATACTGCATTTAAAAAAGATTAAGAATTCCGCACTAAGCTTCTTTAAACGAAAGTATTTTGAATTTTTATAGAATTCATTTGTTTAGAAATTAAATGCAATCATTAATCGTAAATTAATGGTTTGGTTAATTATTTTAGGCCTATTGCTCTACATGCATAGTTAAAAATAACTCTAGCTTTAGAAGTTACGAAAATGTCTTACCTAATTTATATGCACTTAATACATACACCATGCATTCATTTTATCCCGAAATAAAAATTATTTTATGATTAAGAAGAAAGAATCTTATTCATAAGATATAAAATTGCTTGTTGCATAAGGGTAAATAAAAATTCTTGATTTAAAAAGTCAGCTAACAGATACCTTTGGGAGCAAAAGAAAGCATACTGTTTAAAAGTTTGATGAAGTGAAAAAAAATGCGTGCGACTTAAATTTCAACAAATGCTAATATTGTTACAAATCACAAGCAATAAAAAAAGATTTGTTAACATTCTGGAGAATGAAATTATACAGCTAAACATATCATTGAAAATGCGGGTGTTTATATTTTAACGGTATCAAAATTTAATTTTAAGGTGAGGTATTTAGTGTTTTAGATAATATTTTCGGAAATTATGACTAACTATTGAAATTTCCCATCAATTTCGAATTAAAATTCATTTTTATTTAAAACTAATTAAAGTGTTGTTAAGTTGATTTAGATGCACGGACACTCGTTAAAGTTCATTTGTACTAAGTTTAGTAACTTTAATTCTAATGGTTTCATCAGTAATGCTGCAACAAACAGACAACTTAAAAACCCATAATTAAACGATTTCACTTTAAAGTTGTCTACAGGAAGAACTATTGTTCAGAAAATTATGAGTGAATAAAAAAATAGTTCAACATTTTGCCAGGAGGGGCAGTTTTTCAAATACATTTACACACTTAGAAAGTTTTTGACATATTTAATTACAACAAAATATATTCAACATGACGGACATCATTTTCCATTACTATAAGGAATCGTAAGAATGCACGCTCCACAGTTGATCACAGCAAGCATGTCAATGCCTTTCGAGCACAATTTTCATGCAAGATGGAGCTCCTCCACACATTAGCCGTTGTGTAAAGGGTGTTCTCCATAATCATTTTACAGAAGAACGTATAATCAGCCATCATTTTCATGATCTGTAGCCTCTCCGGTCTCCAAACATAAATCAATGTGACTTTTGGCTTTGGAGACATTTAAAACATCTGGTTAATCGTGATAATCCAAAAACTTTAACTGATTTAAAAAGCGGCATCTCACAGCATATTTTTATTTT
>JAOUZG010044845.1:7810975-7850936 GCA_026289955.1 Argiope argentata
AGACGTCGTATAGGAACATATGGCGAGTCTCATACTCCGAACTTTCTTGCCATATCCTCTAACGGTATAAACTTGTACAAATAGAATCATTTTCTTTAAATGTTAAAGACGTCGTATAGGAACATGTGGCGAGTCTCATACTCCGAACTTTCTTGCCATAACCTCTAACGGTATAAATTTGTACAAATAGAATCATTTTCTTTAAATGTTAAAGACGTCGTATAGGAACATATGGCGAGTCTCATACTCCGAACTTTCTCGCCATATCCTCTAACGGTATAAATGTGTACGAATGGAATCATTTTCTTTAAATGTTAAAGACGTCGTATAGGAACATATGAGCGCCGGGAGAGCTGGTTGGCAGAGCGTTGGACTCGTACTCCTTAGGTTACGAGTTCGAAACCCCACGACCAAAATATTCCCCGAGTGTGTGGCGGCTGGCACTCGTTAAATCTGTTCGTAGTAGCAAAGTCCTCCATATCGAAAGTAATACCACTGGGGGTTTTGGGTCAGAGGTGATCGTTCCCTGTTCCAGGTCTAAATTACGATCTGAGATGAGTGAATGAATATGCATAAATGAAGTCCGCCCACTAAAAAGGGCTGTGGCGTGTGTGTAAATAAGTCGTGAACTTGCCCCTAGATGGCGCTACTTGTAAAACAAGAGACGTATATATCCGGCTTAAAATCTGCTGACGTATCAGCGGGGCTTATCCATGGCAAGTGCCATAAATAACAACAACAGCAGAAACATATGTCGAGTCTCATATTCCGAACTTTCTTGCCGCATCCTTTCACGGTATAAATTTGTACAAATAGAATCATTTTTTTAAATGTTAAAGGCGCCGAATAGTAATATATGGCAAGTCTCTTATTGCGAACTTTCTTGATACTGCCTCTCACTGTGTAAATTTGTACAAGTGGGATCATAAACAGAATGTATTCAGTGTCAAAGTAATGACTATATAGCCCAAAAAATATAAAAATTATTTGGATTCTTTAAATCTTTCTTCTCGTTCATCTTCCTTTTGTATAGAAAAAAAATTTCTCAGAATTTTTGTGTGAAACATTTAACCACAATTCAATATTGTAGAATATATAAATATATAAATGGAATGGAGAATATATAAATGGAATGTTAACCAGTTGTGAAAAAACTTAATTTCATTCAGTTATTTAACAAATTGAGTAGTAAAATTTCAAATTAAAACTATTTCTTCATTATATTTGCAAACTAAAAATTATGCTAAATATGCTGTGGGAGACTTTAATTGAAGTGTCAAATAATAATTTAAAAATTTTGGTAAAAAAAAGAATTTTATCAATTTTAATAAATTGATGTTTTGTGTGTGTGTGAATTGCATGCAGCATTTTTTCATCAACTAAAAGTAAAATTTGAGAAAGCTGGCATAATGGCACAGAGATAGAGTGCCTTCCTCGTGTTCTGGGTGTCCCGGGTTTTAGTCCCGGTTAGGGCATGGTTGTTCTTCTGTGTACTATCTGTGAGGTGTATGAATGTGTTCCCCTGTAAAAGGGGGCTGTGAATGTGTAGCTAAGTCCTGCTCTTGGCCCTAGTTGGCGCTGCTTCAAAAACAAGAGACGCTCATTCGGCTTAAAATCGCTGATGGTCGTCAGCGCGTTTGTCCATGTCAAATATGATTAGTAACAACAACAGGGTGGGAGATTTTTTTTATTTAATTGAAAATTTTAAATGAAATAGAAAGTTAAAACAGTCGAATAAGCTTTGCACGCTATGATGTACTATCAAACAAACAGTTCAACCCCATTTTAAAATTTAAATTCTCTTTTTTTATAGTATTTTTTGAAAATAGATGGAAACTTTTTAATAAATAACAGGTGGACAACTTGATTCCTTTTTCAACCAATTTGCGATTTTTTTTTTCTTTTGCATGCGGCGTTTTTTTAGCTATTGTTCACACGAGAGGATACACGCTGAATGTTTCAAAAAAAAAATAGATGCAGATCCATATTTTTGGTTTAAAGACTACATACCGAATTACACCCATCTAGATCATTTCTCTTTTAACTATCGTATTCACAAAATAACTTGCAGATTAATATAATTTCGAAAAAAAAATCGGGAAAAAAATTTGAATTCCAAAAAGATTTAATTATTAAATATTTAATGGGATCCTGAATAATTCTTAGTTGAAATGAAAATTACAAATATTGCAACTTTGTTAACCGAGCATACAAAGAGAAAAAAATTGTTCAAACATGCGAACTTAAAAGCAAAAAAAAAAAAAGTATTTCGTGTAATTAAATATTAAGACAAAGTTACAGCGCCATCTATGTGTGCTATTTGAAATCATAATTTCTTCTAAAACTTGAGTTCTTTATTTTTAAATACTGCTTCTTAAAAGGTAATAAATAATATGTCCAACTTGATTTTAATTAAAAAATACATAAATTTGGATCTTATTTCAATTAAAAATTAGTAAAACATAGAATAAAGTAAACGAAGCACTGAACAATTCTATGTGAATTTTGCATCAGTTTTAATGTTTATATTTACGGAGTTAAATTTGAAGGAATTTTCTTATGTTCGTGTATAAGAGTTACAGAAAATAATATCAAAAACAATTGTAATCCATTGTAATAATGATCTTTATTAAAATTAGGCATAGTAGAAAGAAATAATTAAGGAAATCTTATATTTTAAACCCATTCGCTAGTTATTTTTTCGCATTTACAAGGTCACTCCTAAAAAACGCTGGATCGATCACGAAATTTTTGCACCAGTGGTTTTAATATTAAAAATAGTTTCGAAAGTAAAATGCTATTTTAAGGACAATTTCTTTGCAATGTATTTTATAGCAGTGGGTTTTAATTGTAAGAAAATCCTGCTTTATCAATCATGATATTAAAAAAAACCTTATAGTTTCATCAATTTCATAAATATTTTATTTTTCTTCAGCTGATATGTCCAATTTGTCTTTGGCAACTTGGCATGTCACAGAAACAATAAATTTCTTTGAATTCAAACAAGGTTATTTTTGTAATTTATCTTTTGCGGGGGGGGGGATCCTAAGGGAAGGAAATATCAGTTAAAAGAAAACAGTAAAAAAGTATAGTTTATCCGCTTTGTTCTTGATAACCAATCTTTTTAGACATCTAAATATAAATATAGCATTCCGCCATATATTTTAGACATTTCTTTCCCAAATATTTAGTAATGAGTTTCTTTCAATTCGGCTCTCCGCTTTTCCATTGATTGAAACTCTCTGTATATATATCCCTATAAAACTCCGTGGTCATTCTCTATAATTCAAAGATAAACGAAAGTGAAATTTTTGATATTTTTTTTACTATGCATGAATATTTCTCCGGGGGGGGGGCGACTTGTAGTTGAGGATGAGATACATCCGTCATGATGGTCGGATCTCGCCACCCTGGTGGGTACACTAATAGGTAGGAGTAGACACCTCTCATCAATGACGGAACGTACTTCCTACTGGGAGGGTTGTACCGGGGCTGGTGAGGGCCATTAGAACTCAACCACAGTTCCTGCCAGTGTTGCTGTTGTGGCGATCCGGTCTTTCAGTTTTATGCTTAATCCATGTGCCTTCGTGGCGGGTCGGAGTGGCGGTCCATGACTTACTATGTATATAAAAGTAATACTGTGTGTGTATGTGTGCGATATCCAATCAAATATATAACTAGTAAAACATCCATGAAATTTGAAACATAATTAATGTAAAACGAATCCTAAAATTTAAAATTTAATGCAAAAACATTTTTTAAAAAAATATTTTGCTTTGTTTTGGATAATTTTTAGCATGCATTTGCCTCTAGCACAATTTCTAATGACTGTAAAAAAATTAAAGCACATTCTAAAATTTTAATCAATTATTCTCTCTTAAAAAACGTTTTTTACCCATCCAATCTGTTATACAGAATTTTAAATGAATTTAAAAATTAGACACATTTCAAACCAAAATTAAAATTAAATTCTGCATTTAACATTCTAATTACGTTGTCTTTTGCAATTTCTTGTAAAATGCTTATTCTTGACCAAAAATCTGAAACCACTGAGAGAAATTTTACATCTTCACAGATTTTTCAGTGTTGCATTAGAAAATCCAAGAATTACTAAGCCTATTTTTATTTAATTTAAATTCTAAAAACATCTTTTGCAGAGCTCGAAAATTCAACAAGGAAAAAAAATATTCAGGGCTTGTTATTTATAAAATAATACATTTATACGTGAATAAACTATATATTTAAATTTTTTAATGGAATGTAAAAGAAATGAGTCTTATAAATATTAAAGCAAATTCATAATTCTTTTGATATAATCAATTAAAAAATATATATGACAATGTTTCAAGAATATTAGAAATTAATTAATTCTATTGATATTAACCTAAATATGCACCTATCCGGAAATAAAATTTAAAACAAAAATTGCTACTTAGACTGCTGTTGCATGCATATAAAAAGAAATATACTGGTTTCAGTTAAAATACATAAGCTCTAAGATAACACAATCTTTCTATCAAGTATTCTACTTTTTGTACTTACGTATTAGATCGTCGACGCCAATGGTCACCAACGGTTTAGTAACTAATTGGTGATGAATTCAAATTTGGCGATAAATCGTCGACGCCAACGAAATTAACAAAATGGCGGACGACAGTTAAATTTTGAACAATTTTTTAAATAAGGGGGGGGTGCCATTATTGGCGGTTTAGCAATTCATTCAAATTTGGCAATAAAGATCGACGGTCTAATACGTAAGTATCCTACTTCTTTAAAAAAATGAAAATATATGGCTCAATCTCACAAAATGTGACTTTGTTTCATAAAAATTCTGATAACATAACAAAGTACAGACAATAAAAAACAATCTAGATCGGAATATCTCTCAAAAGAAAGAACCCTTTAGAAAACAACCAAACATTTAGGGAACTCTCGTATTTCTTAAATTACCCGCCCAATCTTCGTCTGAGTTTTCTTCAAAACTTATCTCGAGTACAATTCCACTTCAGAACAAAAAAGGAAAAAAAAAAAACGGAATATTACGGAATACTCGCATCAAACCGTTCTACAGAATTCGAAAGAATTCTAGGATAACATTCTGCTAGACAAGTCTACAACATGTTGCCAAAGTTCTAAACTGTTACTTCCACTCGAATAGCTTCAACAAGAAAGGAGTTTTTAACGGAGCATTGTGATTGTCATTTCAAAAATCTATCTTAAGTGTTTCTTGTGTAGGCCTCGCACAAATGATGCGAAACGCTGGAAGACACTTCACTATCCTATCCTCGAATCCTCCCCCCCCCTCGAGGGATTTCAGGAGCAACACTCTTGAGTTATATCTCTGCTGGTTTTACGATCCCCTGAGAACAACCCGGAGACCACACTGCTTGATATCTTTTCAAGTCATGTATTCTTCCCGGTAATTCTCCAAATATAGGAGAGCGACAATAAAAACAAAATGGCTGCTTCGAAGAGATGAAATCAGGCCCGCAACGCACGAGCATAAAAGTGTGATTTAAATGCATAAATGCCGTAAATTAATTTGATGTTCGGGGGTATATTTCTTTCTTCTTTTTTTTCGCTATTGACAATTTTTTATAGCTCATTTCTTGGTGCTCAACTCCGAAAGAGTATAAAATTAGATCCGGTGATATCTTTCGGAGGATTGCTTTTCTTTGTCAATCATCAAATATTATTAAAGCTAGTGCTGCAAGTCATTCAAATAAGGAACTAGCATTCTTGAATAAAACTTTTTTAAAAAATTAGAAAGATGGATAAGTGTGAGGGTTATTTGTAAATCCTGTAAATTTTCAGGGATTTCAAAAATGAAAACAGATTTATAAAGTTAGAAATTCTAAATTCTACTACTTCCAGATAACGTAGAATATTATCTGTTCAGTTTTAATCCACTGAACCAATCAGCAGTTATATGATGTGAATAATAATTTTTATTATGTATGATTTACTAGAAGAATCATAGCCTATAATTTTTATGTTAATAAATGTAAAAGTAGAAATTATATTTTTAAATTAATGTTCAACGAATCCTTTTTCCTTAATAATAGTTGTTATTGAAAATTTTTGATGAAATAATAAGAATGATTTCAATTTCATTACAGTAATTAAAAAAGCATTGCGGTAAATTATTCTTGAAAAAAATTGAAAACGCTATTAAATATAAAATTATTAGGAAATAATATTGTATTTTTGTAAAGGTGTTTTCAAATGTTATGAAAATGGTTCATGAGATAATTCGAATGAACAATTTACATGTGAATTTTCATATACACTTCGACGTTTTTAGATATATACTATAATTTATGATAAATTTTTAATCATCAAAACTTTAACAACGTTCTGAATATTTCACAGTGAGTACCTGGGAAGGAAAAAGTAACTGCATGACGAATTCTATAAATCTGAAGTTAAATATTGTATTCCGATTTGCATGAACAATCTATTGTGAGAGGGAAAGCATGTCTATTTCAATATTGAAATTAGCACTCAAATTACCGAACACTTCTTTTGATTATCTTAATAAATGTGAAATTATTATTTCAATGTTAATTTTTGTATATTTGCTAGTCACATCATATTCAACATCATGCAGGCTTTTCCATATCTAGTTTTCCTAGAATCAGATTCGCTTGGTTTGATGTGTATTCGCTTGGTTTATTACAACCTCCAGAGCCCGATTAAGACAGGAGCAGTCCCCGGGCACTCACATCAGAGGGGCCCCCAAATCGAATAGAAAGTTGATTATACGTTTCCGTCTTTAATAAACTTTTTAAAACAAAATATCAGTACATTGTTAAATCCGTCAATTTTATGTTAGCTTTATTTTAAAGCTATTTTAGGTTTTAGTCAATTCTCTTGTTATATATCTATAATGAAGTGAAAAATTTAAATATTTCCATAAGGTCCAGTTCTTTATTACTAAAATAGTAAGGTAGGGGGGGGGATAAAATGTTTGCCCCGGGCCTCAAGTAGGTTACGTCGGACCCTGACCATCTCTTCATGTAAACCTATCTTTGATTTTCCACCGAGTACACTGTTATGGATTTTGTGTAAATTAGATATAAATATTTCTGAACTGTTGTGTAAATATTATAAATATTTGTAAATAGTTAAATTGTATAAAATTAAATTGTAATGGAATCCCGCGCCAGCGACAAAAGACCGTTCTATGGGAATTTACAATAGAATATCGCCCTAATTGACCAATTTGGTGGTATAAATGCGTTGGCAACATGATGAGGACGCTAACGGTTTTTAATACACGCTAAAATGTGTAGTAAAAGCTAAGAAATTAAGATTTTTTCTTATGAATAGTGGAGAAAATTCCAGACTTATCTGGAAGAAACGAGCTGTTTCTAGGTTTGCTCCCACCCACTTCAGAGGGAAGCTATTTAAGACTCGCCTTAAGGCAGGCAGTTCAGTAGAGATCATGCAATGATTAACGCGGTTGGCTTAGCGTGAGACTATAATTTATGATTAATTCGCTCGGCAGCAAGAGAAAAGGCTGAACATCTAAACTTGCTTCCACCCCAGAAAACACCTTAAAAACGGGAATGAAAAGCTTCTGGCATAGTGGTAAGTTCTAACTTTTTAAATGGATACAGAAATGGTGTGGGATAGACGATCTCCTCCCAATGACAGAACATGTTTTGTACGAGAGAAGTTGCAATATTACCAGTTACGGTTGTTAAGATCATAGTTCAACCATAATTCCCGCCAATGCTGACATAGTGATTCAACCATTCAGATTTATCCGCATACTTCCATAAAGGGTAGAATAGTCTATTATTATTACTTTGCTTTGCTAAGTATGGCTATCTCTCTATATTTTAATTATCTTCCCCCAGTTTGAATTTGCAAACCATACACAGCAATCACCCTTTGTCTAATGTTTAAAAGCAATTGTAGCAAGCATATCTGATATACGAGTTTTAAAAAAGTCAAAGGCTGCTTTTCATATCCTTTTCAAAATTCTTTTGGAGAAATTTAAATTTTACTCAATTCTGCTTTAATATGTTATTTATACTATAGAGATTTTGTAGATTCTTAATCACTATCAATTTTTGCAATGAAATTATAGTTTTATTTATATAGTTATTTTTCTTAATACGTTAAGAAATCAACTTGATAAACATTTTGGACATAAATATATTTTTTTTTAATTTTAAAAGAGAAAAATTTATAATACAGCTTAGTTTCTAGATTTAAAAATTACATGAACCGTTTTACTTTTCTTTCTGAAGAGTTTTTTATTATAAATCAGAGGCTGGAAACAGAATTTATCGCAATAAATATCATTTCTTAATATTTCCGTGGAATATTTGGACAAAAACACTTTTGACAGTAAAACTTTGAATTTCCAACTAAAATTTTTATCATACTACTTATTATTTTTTCAAACAACAACTTTTAAACCCTGCCAAATTTAACCAAATAATCGAGATCTTTGGTTTCTTTTAAATTGAATATCAAACTAAAAATATTGATAGCAAAGGCATTGTAAGGAATTTTAATTCTTTCAAAAGTCTTCCACTAATCTTTAACACGAACTAACTATCCATAAATACTTAACTACGATCTGCTGTTCTAATGAAAGATTGATCTGCAAGTAGTACATAAAAAATGGATTATATCTCCAGTTTTATAGATTTCGGATAAACCCGTTCTTTTTCAGATAAAGCGTGACACCTCTCCTATACGCCGACAAAAAGCGAGATGGTACGGGTCTTCGAACACACCCTATCTATTCTGTACCCTGCCACACATGTAATGGATATTTGTTTTGTGACAAAAGAGTTATTGATCGGTTGTAAGACAGAGTGTGCACAGGAGCAATGCACTTTCAATATCGAAAAAGCGAAAACAGATGTTGTACTTTGCTTCTTTTTCTTTTCTTTTTTTCACTTTTACTTTAGACAAACTTTATTCATTTTGTTAATATGACATCCTTATCGTAAATTTTATAAAGAATTTAATTTAATTATTAATACATATTTTACTTCTCCTCATCTGGAGTAATATATTATCAATATGTTCTTATTTAGATTTCACAGCAATTTTAAATTATGTTGTTGTTACTTATGACACTTTACAAGTCCTTTGCCAGCTTGCTGGCACAGAGGTAGCGCGCCTTCCTCGTGTTCTGGAAGTCCCGGGTTCGAGTCCCGGTTCGGGCATGGTTTTTCTTCTGTGGGCTATCTGTGAGATGTGTGAATGTGCCCCCCTGTAAAAAGGGGTTGTACAAGCGAATGTGGTGAGTGGGTAGCAAAGTCGTACTCTTGGCCCTAGTTGGCGCTACTCAAATACAAGAGACGCTTCATTAGGCTTAAAATCTGCTGCTGGGTTCAGCAGCGGGCTTGTCCATGACAAGTGCCATTTGACACAACAACAACAACTTCTTATCATTTAGAGTAATATATTATCAATATGTTCTTATTTAGATATCACAGCCATTTTAAATTATGTTGTTGTTACTTATGACACTTTACAAGTCCTTTACCTTTACTAATTTGCAAAAGCAAGATCACTCAGGAAAGACTCTGTCTGCAGTTCTGGAAAAACATACTGTTACAAGCGAGTAAAACGCACGCCAAAGGTGAAAACGTTGGCTGCGCTTCACAGGATGCTCCGCGCCAGCCGGGTTGACTTGGCGGGAAGAATGTTCTGGTAACCCCGAGTCAATTCTGGTTGAACTGCGCTTTCTCCCGGGTATATAAGAGGCGGGTTGCCTCTTCCTGGCAGTCAATCTCTCGAAGAGAAGCGTTTCGCTTGCTTGTAGCTGTTCGCTTGTTATTAGTGAGCTGCGTTTGCTGTTAACGCTGTGTTGTTGAGCTCGCTGTGATTGACTGTTGCTGTGCTATACTATAGCTGTTTTTCAAACCGTGTTTATTGTGCGTAAGACTTGCATTTACGCTGTAAGTGACTGATTATTGCTGGATTGTGTTTTCTGAAGATTTACTTTTCCAAGTCATCCTGTAAATAATTGTAAATAGCTGTAAATAAATTTGTTTGTGCTGTCCTCACGTAAAGTCCGTTCAATCCGAACCCGCTACGCTAAAAACGTAACAATACTAATGTCACTAAAGTAAAATATAAGTTTGAAGATGTTTCGAATTTTGTTCATCTTTAACCGTAACCTTTTTTTATGAAAAAATAAATTAGTTATTTTTTTTATCCATAAATATACCAAATTGTCTTTTTCTAGCTTTAATGGCAGATCAGGTAAGCCTTGCATTAGAATAAAGAAAAGACATAAGGACTCTGTGGAAAGTTTCAACTATGCAGTGAATTAAAGAAAAGAAGAAAAATATATATAACAGCTGAAATGGGCAAAGAAAATGCAGAAAGGATTAAAATTTACGATATTACAACGAATCAAATATTGTTATTACCTAAGGCAATTTTCAAGTCCGTTGTCAAACCTGTCAGCGATTTAACCCCAGTGGAAGTCTCTTTTTTTTTTCTCAGTTTTGCCAACTAGAGCCAAGAGTACGATTTAGCTACTTAATACGTCCCAATCGCATATGCAATCCCTTTTTACAGGGATTGCGCATCCTTTTTATTTCCTATTCTAATCATAAATATAAAAACCAAATGTACATAACAGTATTCAAATGAAATACATTCAATGGAAAAAAACTCTTTATTTTTCCCCTCTATTTTACAAATTAATAAAGCCCCAAAACAGTTAGTTCTCTTAAATAATTTGTTTCTGAAAACAATTACATCAGCTGCCATTTGTTTAAGAGGGGAAAATAAATCAAAAGATAAATTAATAAAAAAAAATACATTAACAATGAATAACATTTAATATGAAAATCGATGAACTAAAATGGATGATCGTTTATATCCAAAGAAACAACAAGCAAATTTTAAACAACTTTAATAATTTTATTGTATTTTGAAACTGAAACTGACAACCATTTAACAATTTCATTTACATAAATAAAATAACTGTTTTTGTTTTTATTTTTGAAACTGTGAGAAAAATCCGATAAAAACCTAGAAAGAATTCCAAATTTATTTGCAGTCTAATACTTCTTGTAAAATTATCTTTGGATAATTGCAAACCTTAAAGGAAAAAAGAAAAGCACAAGTAATGCTGGAACTTTACTAATTAAAGTTGTTCTACGCAATTATTTTTCAAAGATTTTACCACCAAGAGACATTTTTTAATTTCTTAGTTATTTATTCTAAATAGTTTCATGTGGAATGTAACATAAAGTTTTTTATACTTCACAGTAAAGTATTTAACTTTGAGAGCTATTTCATTACAATTTACTGCCTAATTCTGATAGTGCATAATTCATTAAAATAATTTTCTGTCATATTGATAAAAGAAGTTTAACTAAACAGAACATAATTTTAATCTCAGCTTTAAGGTTCAATGAAAAAATTTAGGAGATTACAATCAAGATTTAGACATTCTTTTTGTCTGGCTTTTACAATAGAGTATTGCTATGAAAAATCTACCCGGGATTCGTTTTTTATATAGTGGATGTGAAGACACACACAATCAGTAGTCCTCAGTAGAAAAATTACAATGTCATTTATTTACACGCGAAGACAATAACACAAAAACGACGAATACTCAGACGACAAATATGTACAGCCGAGACGAACATAGGACAGCAAACTACATAAGACAGTAGCCCACAAGTAGTAATCGTCCACAACTCTCAAAGCGCAGACAGAATCCGGCAGAAGCGTTCCTCGTAGCTTCGTTCCACAGTCTATCCAGACGGCTGAACTTATCACTGTTTCCTCGCTTTAGCCACCGACTCTCTACTACGCGAGCGGATACTCCACACATTACACGATGCTGCTTCCACAGCAGTTCAACACTCGCTTGAACAAAACACAAAACTGGCAATTCTCCGTTGCTACGCTACCTCTCGAAGACTCGTTACTTGTCTTCTACTCAAGCTCCATTTAAATTAATCACCCTCAGAATGAGTCTGCCAGCCTTTTATAGCTCCCGGGGATGGGGACGGGAATCTTCTAGGCCTATCAAGGAGCATCTCGGTTTCTATTGGACGGATCGGGAAAATTCTTACACATTCCATTGTTATCCATTTTTTCGCAAAATTCTTAGCCAAATGATTGCCAAGTTTGTCGCCAAGAACTGCCGTTACAAATGCAGCACCTGCTCAACACACCACAGGGCTTATCTTAAAACGATCTTTCTTACAATGACATTGTTCGTGCAAGGAAGCAAATTTACAGATTTGTAACAATATCATAGTTACAATTACAGTCAACAGATAAAATTAGAAAATATTTTAACGGAAAATTCATTCAGTGGGTGGGCGGTGAAAATTCAGTTATCTTAGTGCGAATTACAGAGTTAATTCAATACAAAACAATACAATTGGTAATAAAATACCGACGAAGAGTACACAGAAATATAGAAATATACAGCCACCAAATCCTTGTTAAACAATAGTAACATCTCTAAGTGGGTCAAGAGATCTTGCTGAAGATAAGCATTCTTAAGAGAAAAATCACTACCTATTGGCTTGTTTCAGCTATGTTTTACAAGTTTTTATAGCTTCAGTGACTAGGAATCTACTAAGATTCGCCAAAATTCTATCCCTTACAGATATACGGTCAAAATTCTTGAATATTCGGAGTCCTTCATTTTAGTTGCCAAGATCGGGTCATGGGCATAGCATCCACCATTCGTTAAAGCTATATGAAGAATTCTTTTCTTCATATGCGTTTAACGAATTGCGAAAGGAAGCAAAATTACAGATTCGCAACAATACATAACGTCAATTTTATTGATTTAAGTTGTTTAATTGGCTATCCAAAGGCGGCCGAATGGATATGATACCGAATAAAGAGGATGGGGATTTAAGACATCGGCGTTTTTCTCTAGAAAAAAATTAATAATTTGAGAAGAAATTTTTTAAATAAAATGTAAGCATTAAAAAGGTTTAAGAAGTGATTTGGCTCAAAATATAATATATATGTGAGAGCGATGGCTCAAAATATAATATATATGTGAGAGCGATGGCTCAAAAATGAAAAAAACTATATAAATGAAATTTAAAATATAAATTAATCATTATAATTGTAGATCTGCATCAAATTTTGAATCAAATCTGCCTGTGGTGAGGGAGACCATTAATTGATGTGTATATCCATAAGTATGTGAACATGTATGCGCTGTCTTGAGACTAAATTTGTAAGTTTGGGTCAAATTTTTGACTGGTCAATAGAAGGAAGCTCTAGAATGCATATTCATGAGTGGTGTTTTCTTGTTGTGATGGTGGTAGTGGTTTTTCATCATGTTTAGAAACTCAAAACGTTTCATATTACATTACTACAAGCAGAATTCGTTCGAACCCACCAGCCGAAGATTCTCCGTGTGTGCAGTGGACGCTAAATATGTCATGGTCCCAAAGTCCTCCATGTTGAGAGTAATACCACTGGGTTTATTGGGTCAGAGGTGATCGTTCTCTGTTCCAGATCTCAATTATGATCTGTGGAGGAATAAATGAAATGTATGAACGAAGTCCACCCCTTAAAAAGGTTTGACGTGTATGAGCTAGAAGTCAGACTTCTGCCCTAGGATGCTCAGATTTTCAAAGTACCCTCAGAAGCTACTGCACCCTTCCTTCCGTTGTAAAGCGGAACACGAGAAAACAACAAGTAGAATTAGAGGGAGAAAGCTTTAGGATGGAATGGCATGACTTTCTAGGTTTAATACCATCTCCCTACACAATTTCTGCTGCACGTTAAAAAAAAAATGCAAAAAAGCATATAAATATTACGAAATTCGGAAGGGGCATGGTCCCGTAATTTTCAGTGAATGACCAGATCAGAAATTTCTGTAGACAAAAAGGTGTCATTTTTCCTTACCGATATTAGATTTACACAGAACATACCAGGAAAGCAAAATGATACTTTCTGCAACACAAAAATCGATTGTTCGAAATCAGAACAATAAATTTTTTCACAGCACTCGAGCTGTCTTTCGGCAGAAATTACGTCCTACCGAATGATATTGTACGGTACCCTGACATGATTAATAGAAGCTTCGAACCAGGGGCTGGACAACGTAAGCTATGATTTCCTCTGGAATGAAACGCTGCAATTTTCTAAAGTGGGCTCATACCCTATACAGAGTATAATGCATTTTCCTTATACTAAGTGCAATAGTACATAATTCTTTTTTTCCCTCCCTCTTCTTTGATATTTCTTTTCCAGATGTCATATTTTAGTGCAGCAATATTTTTTTCCCCTTCCATGTAGGAAAACTTAGATGGTATTCTATGTAATATTTTCATTCAATAAAGTTAATAATATTTATTTTATTATAAAGTTAATATTATTGCAAAGTTAAGTTAATATTAAGTTCAAAAAGTTAAATTTAATATTAAGTTTAAAAAGTTAAAGTTAATATTATCGTTAATAAATTATTTACGAGGCATATTCAGAAAGTAAGTACCGTTTTTTAATAAATAGAACAAAACATTTTTTTTTCAAACAAATTTTATTATTACATGAAAGACCAAACCTTAAACTATTTTTCTACGTAGTTTCCACCAATGTTCAAACACTTGTCGTAGCGAGTGACGAGTTTTCCTATGCCTTCCTCGTAGAAACTTGCCGCCAACGATGATAAACACGACTAATTTGTCAACAACAATTTCGTACAACACAGTACGTGAAATTTGTGGAAATTCGTCTGAAAGTATCGTTATTGTGAATCGTCTGTTCTCTTTGATTTTTTCATCAACTTTCCGTATCAGATCGTCATTGACAAGAGAACGCCGACCACTCCGAGCCTCATCGTGAACATTTTTTCGACCTTCATTAAACATTCTAACCCACTTCCGCACCATTCCATCACTCATCGCGTTTTCACCATACACTTCTTTAATTTCACGGTAAATTTCAGCCGGTTTCACATTTTTTGCGTTTAAAAAACGGATAACAGAACGAATCTTACAGTCGGCGGGATCAGTAATTGTCTTAAACATTTTAAACAAGCACAGCGAACTGGAAACACAACCTACAGCGTCCAAAATGGCGTCAGTTGAGAGTCAGTGAACAAGGAAGACTAGTGCGCATGCGCAGAACGCCGATCGCAGTGCTGCAGCGGCAGTATAATGAAACGGTACTTACTTTCCGAATATGCCTCGTAGTTTCATTTATAAAGTTTATAATATTGCACAACCTTTTTTTCCTCTTCAGACTGACTAGATGAGAAAAAAAAGCATTTGAAAAAATTCAAAATATTGATCTAAAACTATTGTTCCTCTTTATAAAACGTGGATATTAATAAAGTTAGAAGAATTTTAAAATTCAACTCAAACCTTCAGACCCAAAGCGCTTGATCCGGAATACTAGTACCGGTTGTAATGACCTGATGGTAAAATCTCGTCTTCGAAACCGGATGGTTTCAAGTTCAAGAACCAAAACCGCCGAAGAACAATCGTGTAAGTGGATCTTGTGAGTGCTAAATCCATCGGGACCAGAGGAGGGTGCCATATCAGGTGTCGTTCTCATCATCTGACAGCAGTTCAAAATTACAAGGTCTGTAACCAAAATGACTCTAGTTTTGCTTTAAAACGGAGCGATAATCCAACTAAACCAAATTGAAATTTTGATTGGAAAGAGATGGGTGAAAGATATCGAAAATTAAATAATTATATTAAATAAAATCTAAACAGATGAAATGGTAAATTATTAGCATAAGTTAAAGACGCTATTATTATTAATTAAAATTTTTATTAGCAATAATTGAAATTTTAGCTTTTGCTCTTTTTACAAAGGGAAAGATAAAAAAGAGTAATTAGCGTGGGAGGGATGCTATCATTTTTTATATTTTTAATTCACAAACAATTCATTCATAGCTAAATAACCAAATTCTACCTATAGCCGAATTTTTTAAACTTTATTATTATTATTGTTGTTGTTGTTGTTATTGTTATTATTATTATTATATATTAATCGCATTTAATTCGTATGGGTTCACCTGTAGAAATTAAACGCTAAATTAAGGGGGGGGGATATACTTTACCTCAGGAAAGTGCTCTTAATTTTCTAATTACAATTGACAATAAAGCCATTCATCTTAATATTCATACAAATGTTTTTATTTATTTTATTGTATTAATTGAACCTTCCTAACAGATTTGTGCCATAATATAATAATCCATTAAGAAAGTAATTATCTCGATCATCTGTCTTTTAACTGGTGCAGTTTAATCAAAAATGATTCTTGCGCCAGTAAATTCTATCAAACCAAATCTGTCTTTCAATTGCACGATGTCTTTTTGCGGTACTGTAACTTCACTTTCGTACTCCAAATAATAAAATATTTCTTCTCCTCTTTTCTAATTTCTTTAAAATAAATATTAAAAACATATATAATAAAACTAAGTTATTTAAAACGGTAGAAATAATAAAATGACATAATTATAAAAGAAAACATCGATGATAAAACAAATCTATTATGGTCAAGAACATTGCATATTGTAAAAAAAACCAGTAGAATTTAAAGCAGAATTTTTCAAACTTAATTATTATTATTTTCTTGTTATTATATATTAATCCCGTTTAACTAATATAGGTTCGCCAGTTGAAATTAAACGCTTAATTAATGGGGAGGATATACTTTTCCTCAGGAAAGTGCCCTTAATTTTCTAATTACAATTGACAATAAAGCCATTCATCTTAATATTCATAAACATGTTTTTATTTATTGTATTGTATTAATTGAACGTTCCTAACAGATTTGTGCCATTATATAATTATCCATTATCTCGATCATCTGTCTTTTAACTGGCGCAGTTGATCAAAAATTGTTCTTAGCCAATAAACTCTATCAAACCAAACCTGTCTTTTAGTTGCACGTTGTCTTTTTGCAGTACTGTAATTTCACTTTCGTATTCCAAATAATATTTCTTCTTCTCCTTTCTCATTTCAAATTTACTTAAAACAAACATTAAAAATCTGAAATAAAACCAAGTTTTTTAAAACAGAAGAAATAATAAAATGATATAACTATAAAAGAAAACATCGAGAAAATGAAACAAATCTATTATAGTCAAGAACATAAGATATTGTTAAAAAAAAAAAAAGGAGTCCTTCAGAATCTTGTGATTTCCAGCAGTTTCCCTCACTGTTACTAAATTTCAAGCACGCATCACACATTGAGCTCGATCCGAAAGCGAGATGTGTCACCCCTCTGTCTTTTCATGAAGTATTAATTCCATGTAGCACTTAGTTCCTCTCCTCGCTCGCGGACAGATTAAATTACCTCCCGGGATGTGAAGTATCATCCCTTCCGACCACTCCATCACAGAACAGTTGACAACGGACCCAGAAGAGGTCTCGATACTGAATACGTTGTTTGTGGTGGGCAGAAATCGTCGTGTTGGGGAATGTTGAAAGATGTCATTAAAGAATTTTGCGAGGTGTTAAGATTATTATTTTTCCCACAGCTAAAATAACAGTTTGCTTTGGATTGCTGTCTTAAACGCCTACACCCGCACTTCAAAGCCCTTTGTTCAGGCGCTTTGGTGGAGTATTTTGATTCCATCGATGTTCATACGGGTTGTTTTTGGAAGAATTCGAGACTGTTTGTTTTCTGCAACTAATAAATTTTTATGACTGAGACTTGAAATAAAACAGAAAGTGGCAAATAAAAAAATTATTATTTGTATTAAAAGAATGTTCTTTGTGAAATAAACCCGTCACTAAGAGGGAAAAAAATCGATTTTCACCCTCTAAAATAAGTTTCTGTAGTAAAAGAAAAATAAGACGTAACAAAACGCATTTGATTCATTCAACATTTCTTAGCATAGAAAATGGAAATTTAAAAAATTAATTTAATTGCTACTTTTATACTTTTTTAAAGCATGCTAAAAAAAGTATTGGGAATTTGCACACACTATGCATTCAAAAACGAAACGCATAATCAAAAAAACCTGATTATTAAATATTTGGGAACAAAATGTCTAAAATATATGGTGGAATGCTATATTTATATATAGACATTTAAAAAGAATAATTAATTAGCCAGCGTCCTGACACAGAGGAAGCGCGTCTTCCTCGTGATCTGGGCGTCTCGGATTCGAGTCCAGGTTAGGGTATGGTTGTTCTGTGTTCTGTGAGGCGTGTGAATATTCCCCCCTTGTAAAAAGGGTCTGTGCAAACTAATGTGTTGAATAGGTAGCTAAAGTCTTACTCTTGACCCTAGTTGGCGTTACTTTAAACAAGAGACGCTCATTTCGGCTTAAATCCACTGATTCGTCAGCAGGCTTGCCCAAGGAGAGTGCCATTAGTAACAACAAAAAAAGTGTTAGCATTAGCTTTATGTAGAGAAAAAAGGGTTAGTTTTAACGTTATTTACAGAAATAAATATTGAATATTTTTTAAGTATTTTTTTTTTCATTTGAATGATTGGATTCAAAATGTAATGCAAGTTTCTGATTTTTATTTCAAAACCAACAATATCGATAAAGGTAAAATTAATCCACCCGTACACTCAATAATGTGGATTTGTACCCCTCTTTTTAACACATTAAAGATCGCTCACGAGTTTTCTCGTGTTTCACGTCCCATTTATTGCGGGCCGCTAACGAGTTTTCTCGTTTTTCTCTTTTAATCTGTTACGATGTTATGATTTTAGAATGTACAAGTTCGCCCGGCCGGTTTTCTGGCACAAAGGTAGAGTGTCTTCCTCGTGTTCTGGGGTCCCGGGTTCGAGTCCCTGTTCGGCCATGGTTGTTCTTCTGTGTGCTATCTCTGAGATGTGTAAATGTGTCCCCTGTACAAAGGGGTTGTGCAAACAAATGTGGTGAGTGTGTAGCTAAGTCGTACTCTTGGCCTTAGTTGGCGCTACTTGAAAAACAAGAGACTCTCCTTTCGGCTTAAATCGGCTGCTGTATTAGCGGGGGGCTTGTCCATAGGCAAGTGCCATAAGTAACAACAACAACACAAGTTTGTCCCAAAACGTGCGGTCCCAGGCGTATGTCTTACAGATTCCTTTGAGGTGCTTAATGCGTTAAGAGACATCAGAAGCGTAACAGGTGTAAATGATATCCTAACTACTGTATTACTTCTCCGCCTCTTCCTCCCTTATTAAAGAAGGGAGAATAATAGTTTATACCTGTGACCAAAGGCAATTGAATGGTTTAGAAGCTCCAAGCGTCATTCTTAGAGGGCGCTATGGGTAAAAAACATTAGTGTATTCATGCCAAATCTTAAAGCAAAATATGATGATCAGATGAAAAGTTAATAATATATCCAAGCTGACATTTAAATTTACAAAGCCATTAATGATAACTGGATATGGTGACAAAGTTATATTTTTTCTTGGGTCTCTTTGATTGAAGAAAAAAAATCAAAACTAAGCGAATTATGTAAAGCTATTATCATTCTAAAAAAATAATCACTTTATAATGTAACTATTTTGGAAATTTTTTTAAATAGTATGTTTTCCAAAAAAAAACTCTTTATCAAAACTAAAATTTCTCCATTCATTATTATGATTTTTTTTTTCAAATTTTTTGACGTCATTATTCAAACTTTTCTCTCTAATTTAAAATAATAATGGTCTATTTTGATCAATTTATACGATGATTTTTAATCATTTTATTTTCTTATAAGTTCAAAAATTTTCTTTGTTGATCCATAACAGAAAATTCGAATCTTCTGGGACACATTTTGGCTCATTTTGTAATGAACCAAATAAGGAAACCAAGAATCATAAAAAATTGAATTGGTGAAACAAGAATCAGTGAAAAATTGAATAACGGTCTATTTAGATCAATTTATACGATGATTTTTAATCATTTTTTTTCTAATAAGTTTAAAACTTTTCTTTGTTGGTCCACAGCAGAAAATTCAAATCTTCTGGAACACGTTTTATATTTTGGCTGATTTTGTAATAAACCAAATAAGGTAATCAAGAATCATGAAAAATGTTCATGTAATTTATATTCTAACAGCATTGTTTAAGAGGCAAATACTCATTTCCTTGTTCTTTTCTTTGAATTTTTTTTAAACACGTTTTCATTTGAGTTATTGGTTTCGATTTTTGTCACATTTAATTTACCGGACTATATCATTACCACATAAAAAAAACATGAACATTTAATATTAATTTTTACTTTTCATAACGTAGTGTAAAGAAAGTATAATAATCATCAAAAATTTCGAATTTTGACGAATCTCCACATTTTAGACCTCATTGAAAAACCCAATTGTGGAAAATGTCGTCTGTCTGTGACAAAGATAATTCAAAACAGATTGAGCTAGATTGTTAAATTTATTATGTCTTTACACTAAGTTTGAAAATTTCTATCAAATTTTGAATAAATTCTTTTCAGAGGAAGTCCATCTAACTATTCGAATGTAAGTTAATACGATAATTACAAAACGAAGAAAGGCAGATGGATTAAATGAAGAGGAGGAAATGCCTGGGTCAGGACGCACATCGTTAGGGTTTGTAGCCATTGTAACATAGCCACTAGTCAAAAGTGATCACTCGTGTCTGGAGAATGTTATTTGGCTTATGAAGTTTCCACTACATACTCTCCAGTCAGTGAATCGGGGATGCGACAAACGATGCATTCGTGCCAAGCATATGATGAGCATTGTGCATTGTTGGTGATGTTAGCTGTTGTTTCTAATGCGTCTGAACACTTTTGCTGTAGATAGAGGATGACACAAAAGCTGTAGAAAGCTGCTTTGTCAAATCGTGAATCACCATTGTGAAGGATGAAGTTCCAAGGACAGAAATCGCAACGTTTGGGTTCATAGTCGAGCAGCATAGCGACTAGACAAAAGTGATCACTCGAGTCCGGAGAACGTTATCTTTCTTATGAAGCTTCCACCACAAGTTCAATTCATACATTTAACATTCATAATGCAGGCACCTATCCAATTTTGAGCCAAAACCAACTACTGGTTGACTGTCTGTCAGCCTATCCTTTCGGAAACTTTTAAATGCAGTAATTCAAAACTGCAGTTACAAAAATGGGTGAAATTTATATGGAATTTTTTGACTGTAAGTTCATTCTGTGCGAAATTTTTCTCTCCATCGGTTGAGAAAAATGTGTCCAAAAACAAAACAAAAATCGATTTTTGGATATTATTAACGCATACCAAATATTAATCACCGATTAACTTGCCGAGGATGATGCGATATATTCAGTAAAAAGTGCTTAATTCACGCCAAGAGTTAATATTTTATAACAGTTATACGTCAGTGCATTGTAAAGCGTTCTTTGGCAGGACAAATTTATTGCAGAGAATGTAAGAAAATTGTACGAAGACCACTCGCGCTAGTTTATTTATTTCGTTTTGAAAGTTTTACTTCATGCTTTTATGGATTTGATTTCGATGACATTTACCTTGTTCTGGTTAACACCATTCGATTATTAATTGTAGTTAATAAAATGGTCTAATTTTCTTAATCAAATTGTTATTTCTAAAGGCACTTGCTATGGACAAGCACATTTATGCATCAGCGATTTTAAGTCGAAATTAGCGTCTCTTGTTTTTTTTTTTTTTTTTTTTTTTTTTTTTTTTTTTTTTGAAATAGTGCAAACTAGGGCCAAGAGAACTACTTAAATTCTGTTTTCTTTTGAAAAAAGGTATTTGAGAAAGCATAAAAAAAAGAAGAAAAAGTGAAAAAAAAATCTAGGAGAATAAGTTTTTAAAGATCCTACGTACTACCTCTGGAATATTTGTCCTATTAACCTATTGTTGTTAGTGACACTTGCCATTGACAAGCTTCGCTGAGGCGTCAGCGAGTTTTAAGCCGGAAGGAGTGTCTCTTGTCTTGAAGTAGCGCCAACTTGGGCCAAAAGCACAACTTAGCTACACACTCACCATAGTCCCTTTTTACAGGGGGCACATTCATGCACCTTATAGATAGAACACAGAAGAACAATCATGCCCGAACCGAGACTCGAACCAGGGACGCCTACCCCTATGTAAGGATGCCGGCATACCACTTCTACCACATGATGAATATAAAAATTATTGTGCTGCACGCTTGTACTGAGGCCAATTGCATATTTTCAGGCCAAAAGGAGCAGCTGTTGTTTTGAAGTAGCGCCAACTATGGCCAAGAGTACGCCTAAGTACTCACTCATGACAGTAACTTGTCCAGCCTCTTTTTACAGGGGGGGGGCACAATCACACACATTACAGATGGAACACAGAAGAACAACCATGCCCGAACCGGGACTCAAACCTGGAACGCTCAAGTCAGAGGGAAGAAACGCTAGCCCTACGCCAGAACACCGACTAATTTTCTTAATCCAATACAGGTGGATTCAACAACAGAAAACAAGTAATCTTTCTCTATAAACATGATATCCCCTTAAAATATTTTAAAAAATCAAGACAAATTAATGAGCTTACTGATAACAGCTAATATCAATTTTTATTCAGAAATTAAACAATCTTTGTCAAACACTTATTGCATTTAATAACGTCTTTTATGGAATAAATAATCACAAATTGGGATGGCATAACCTGCATTATTTCATTTTTTAAATGCTAAAGATTTTTTGTTTTTTGTTTTGGGAAAAAATTCTAGTCGGAAATTTAAAATGGATGCACTGCGCTTAAGCTTATATAAATGGCCATCTTATGTAAGAAAGAGTTTTTAAAGATAAGAAAATCTTCCCCATTTTGACGAAAGTTAAAAATAAAATTGAATTTAATCTTGCAAAAGAAGATTACATATTTAAATTGCTCCACTTTTTTCTATAAACTCCACCCACTACCAATACTTATACCGCTTTATTTTTGGAGAAAAGGACCTTTAAATCCCCAACAGTAAAACTTGGCATTTGAAATATGATTACAGATTAAATTTGTTTGCGATTAATCTTATTTTTATTGAACATCAAATTCAAAGAATATAACAAATATATTTTAAAGAAAACTTCAGATCAAACTAAATATCTCTCTAAATAATCTTCTTTTAGAAAAAATAGAAATTCCCCATGTAGTGATAAAAGATATAACAGAAATTTAACCCTAATGCTTTTAAAAAATTTTAAAAATATGATTGCAAAAATGTTTATTTCTTTTACATAAAAGCCAAGCCTAAATTGTATGAGGTTATTCCCATTGCCAACCACGAGTATACTCTTGTTTGATTTTTATACATGTAAATGATTATTTATGACAAAATATGAGTATTTATTTTGAAATAATAAAACTTAAACAATAATATTCAAAACAGAAATGGCAATGGAAATAACCTCATACAATTTAGGCTTAGCGGCGAATGGGTTAAATAAAGTAGAATTTTTGTAAAAACAACTTATTTGTAGCTTCTTTTTTTTTTTCAAGTTTTTACACTTGTATATTTATGTTTGTGGCCATAAAAAGTTTGCAAGTTTGACAAGTTGAACGTTATAATATATTTAAAGTATCACGAGTATATTCGTGCTGGCAATGGGTAACACCCTGCCAACCACGAGTATATTCGTGGTTGGCAGCGAATGGGTTAAGGAAAGACTTAAAATGCAATGTTTGATTTAACAATTGCTTCAACTATTTAATAAAAATGGATGTGTGGATACTTACGTATTAGACCGTCGATTTTTATCACCAAATTTGTTGATGAATTACTAAACCGTTGGCATCGACGATCTAATGCGTAAGTACCAACATGTGCATTAAGGACGTGTATAAATGAATATTTACGTTAAAAATATTTGTTCGTGTGCTGTTCTACAATGGAGGATTTTAACAAAATGTCACAGGCACTAAATTATTCTGAATATCCGAGGTAGAAATCATTGATTAGACAAAAATAGCGTGCATAAACCTATTTGAGCTTTTAACTTTACCTTTTGTGGTTATTTTTTAATATTTTTGTATTGAATTTGATGGCAATTGCTATACAGTTATTTACTGCATAGTAGCGCTAATCTTACTTCATCGATACAGAGAATATATTTTATTAATGAAAAAGTATCTATATTATTTACAAAATATATATATCATACCATTTAAAAAAAAGATTTTACACTACTTAAACTACACTCGTGTCTATAAATAAAGGATAATGCAAGTTCGGGAAAAGAAATAGTCAGAAGCAAAACAAACTTATTTGTAAAACCTATTTATTAAATAAAAGGTAAACAGCAAAAAAGATGCTATATGTTTGATATCATTAGTAAAAATTGCGACTTTTTGCTTCCTGGAGCAAATTACAAAAAAAAAATACTTATTTGGAAAAACATGGTTGATATGATTGTTAATACATAATATGTCACCCATACAATACAATACAGTCCGTACAACGCCTAAGCAGACTGAGTATCAAACTATCGATCTGATCTTGAAGAATATTACACCACTTATCAATACGAAGTTCCGGTAGACATGTAGGAGGTGGTTGGCGGGCTGCAACTCGTCAGTCAACTCAATCGGTATAGTATCGGTGGGTCAAGCATGTCCCACACATACTCTATTGAATTCAAGTCCTGTGAGAATGCTGGCCTGTCTATACGGGTGATATCTCCCGATCGAAAGCATTAGTTTACAATGTTTGAACGGTGAGGACAGGTGTTGTCTTCCACAAACACGAATTGAGTGTCCATGGCACCCCGAAACAAACACAGATGTTATTCCAGAATGACGTCGCAATACATTTGGTCTGTTATGGTTCCAATTTGGACATACTGATCAGTTCTGGAATTCAGAACAATTCCTCCCCAAGCGAGCCATCCTGCACGACTGTAACGGTGTCGTTCAATGACGTTCTCTTGGTGGTAACGGTTACCTGGCGCTCTCCATCCGGCGAGAATCAGACGGCAAGCTTTACCTGGACTCGTGGGAAAACATCACACAAGCCCACTGTTGCGGTGTCCACAATGCAGGCTCTTATGGCAGATGAGGATTGTCCTAGGCCCGAATCTGCAACGTTCTGATTTGCAGCCGAGTAACACGACCACAATAAAAAAAACTTAATTACTTGTGTGTCGTAGATGTTATCTGGCTTATAGGGCTTCCACTATATATTCTCCAACCAGCAAGATGTGGGTGAGACCAACGATATAATTGCTCCAAGCTTTATGGCGAGTGTGTGTGAGAGTTGGGAACCGTATTTCAATATCTCACCCACTTTGTACTCATTACACTGTTTAAATAATCAGCTAGTTATAATTGCAGGGATATGAAAGATGTTGCATGTCATATTTAATGCGCTTGACGACTTTTGCTTCCGGTAGAAGACGCCACAACAGCTGTACGAAGCTGTTTACGAACATTGTTTAATCAAGGTCGCGGGTCACCATTATGGTAGATGCGGATTGTCCTAGGCCCAAACTTTCAACATTCTGGTTTGTAACCGAGTAACAACAATACAAAAGTAAGGTGACAGAGAGTAGCAGTAAGTGGCACACATATGACAGGACTACTAACATATAGACCAATCTTCCCTGTCTGTAAACAATCTACTTTGAAACTGTCGTACCAGTGGCTAAACAGAACTTACGAGACAGATCTGAAGCTGTGTTTTGTTTGTAACTTTTAGTAGTAACTACCAAATACCGGTCCTCATTTGGCGCTGTAACTCGGGGGAGGGGGGGGACCTATACTGTAACGTCTACTCCCATTATCATCACCTTGTAGTCGTTGCCATGGCCTGGAAAGGACACTATGGGTGATTCCATGTTCTTCGGATATTTCCAGCAGAGTGCGCCCCCTTTCCAGACGGTCGATAGTTATACTGCGTAAATCATCCAAATACGTCCTTTGTGTCATAACTATGTGTTTATTGCACTGAAAGGCTTATAAAGCAAGTACGAACAATTTTACTGATTTGCCTGTATTTCTTATACATCACTCTCCTACTCTCTCTACATCGTGACATTATATCGGCGTTATCTGGTGACTTCCTGCAATTTGCATATGATTTTTGAAGATGTGTGATCATTTTATGGGTTATATATGCAATTTAGAGTTTGATTTCCGCGTGACTCTGAATTATCCTTAATTAATGGACATGAATGCATTTTGTATTTTATATATAGCGTCCTAAATAAGTAGAATAAGAATTTACTTCTTTAAATATTGCATCTTGACATCTAGTTACAAACTAGCATTAAATAAAATAGAAAATTGAGTGAAAGCGATTTAGCTTTGGATATATTGGAAATAAAATGTTAGGAAAAATTAAGATTTTTTTACAGATTTTATAAATGTACAAAAAAGAAAACTCAATCGGCATTTTTTTTAAGAGCATGCATGTACAAGAGTGATAGTTTTCAACAATACATTTTTGTTACAACGAAATACAAAAGCTTTCACTGTTTTTTTATAGCAAGATATGCGCTTATGAAACCAAAGAAGCTAAATTTGGCGATATTGCGACATTACTTTTTCGTTCATCTCGTAAACTATGCGAAATATTTCTTCTTTAGCTATCAGTAACGGCCGAAAATCAAGCGAATAACATATCTAAAGAAATAACGGAATTGATTTTAAAGTTAGAACAACACTGTAACTTATTGTTGCAAAAAAAAAGGAAAGCAAAAAAAATGCACGAATTTTAAAAAGTATACGATTGGTAAAAATATTTTTAAGATGGCATAAATATCATGTTTGTGAGGCATAATTTCTTAAATAATGACGGAAATATTTCAAAATTTCGCTTAATTTTTTTTATTAATTAAAAAAATTTTAAAAAACGCATCGAGGTGTATACCCCGCATTCGGTATATATGCACTAAATTTCATAGCTACAGATAAAATAGCTTGGTCAGCACAACGCCAACATACTCACATGCACATTTATCTTTATTGTTAGCGATAGAACTTTCAAAACAGTAATAATTGAAAATATATCATCTTGAATTTTGTTTACCAGCATCATCCGATAAATTCAGTTTAATGAAGCAAAACATCATAGCAAATTATTAAAATTTAAAATATATAGCATACCCGAATTAAGACTAAAATAGCAATTTTTTTTAAAAGCTGTAATTTTTCATATGAAATATTTCAAAATTTAATTGAAATTAAGATGCTTTTTTAAATGAAATACTAATTCAATTTTTCAAAATTACAAATTTTACATCAATTGATTTCATAAACATAAATTTCACAAGCCAGTGTATTTAACAAAGTGAGTTCAAATATTTCTTATAAATTGAAAACTAATTTTGACACTTAAACAGCAGCTGCCATTTATTTATTTATTTTTTTTTCAATCATGTCAGAACCTGATAATGTTTTGGGAATGAGGTTTTCTGGTGTCAACAAAAATCCACAGGCGGGAAATAAAAATTTTATTATCTACACGAGCATCTAAGAAAATCAGCTTTTAGTAACATGTTAACATCGCATTTACAAAAGCTCTGATTAAAAAAAGTAAGTTACTGACTACAGCAAATAAAACCTAGAAAATGTCATTTTGAGCATGTGATTATATGCAATGAAAACAATAGAAAATGAGATATTTTTTTAAACAATAAATGCGAGACAAAGTATTTTTGGATCATAAGCAATACTAAAGTGATTGATACAATGAAACAATTAAAATGAATAAAAATATAATTCAACTTGCACGAGCAGGTGGTGCTTGGCCATTCACGAACTAATGTTATGACATGATACATTGAAATATGCATATCAGATCTCATTGTAATCTTTTTATTATTATTTTACTCATTTTGTGCACACCACTTATTTTGAAAATCTTTTTTTTATTGATAAGACCATTATATTTATTTAATGTATAGTTCTTATTAATGCTGAGATCAATAAATTATAAATAATTTTATTAATGTTATATTATTTAACTTTTATTTAATAGTAATTAGCTATTAGTTTCATTGCCCTGATAGGTTCTTTTTGTATCTAATATTAATACAAAAACTAATAGCACTGATAACTAATAGCTAAGAAATAAATCAATTAAGGAAATAAAATCTAATTAAGCTTTTAAAATACAACTTTCGGTGTTTTATTAAAAGATGATGTTCTTCAAAAAACATGATGTATGCTATGTTGTACTGACATGAGTATTCAATAAAAATTGAGAAAAGCATATTCAGTGAGGAATGAAACCAATTTGTAACTGTCAACAAGCAAGATGCATTAAGATTATGGCATGTTTAATAATTAGGCACTAAAAATATGTATTAAAAACTTTTAATATCATAATAAGAAATCGCAGCATTCAGCATGTTGAGTATTGAACTGGCTTCATATTAAATAGAAAAGGTAGTTCAAAAATGTTGATTGTTTTCTATTTTCAGGACATATGCACAAGATGCAATTTTCTTTCTCTTTATCTTCCAAATATACACAACTTTGCTAGAAAACAGTGAAATGAAAAGATATTTTATCTGAATGAATACTGATATAATCAGTATGGAGAAATCTTAGTAAACAGTTATAATCAGTATGAATTGCCATTCTTGGCATCTTTAATTTTTTGGACTAGAGTGACTAATGTGTTAGTCATTACGTGTGTATATCAACTTAAATACTAAGTACTTTATTTAAAAATATTTAATGAAAAAAAAAAACTATTTTCATCTGAATGATTCTTAAAATGAAATAAAATCCAACTACATTGTTAGATAATAAAAAATACTGAGGTTGGCCTTTTGATACAGTTAAGTTTATAAAACTGCATAAAAACTATAAATAATAATTGAAATCCAAAGGGTATTTTTAAAAAATAAAATCTTCATCTCATAAAGATTCTCCTAAAAAAACTTTTCACAACATTGTCTCATTTTTACATAATTATCTATGTAATTTCTTATAACTTACATTCAAAATATACAGCTAACTATAATATATGAAACAAAATAATTTTAACCAATTTTCATATACTATTTTTAATTTCATAGGAATATCTGATATCCCATTCCCAAATCAAGTCTCTGGTGTCACAAACAAATTATGACCACAGCAGCTAATATACATAACTTCGATAAATTCTTATAACGTTTCCAAACAATATTTCAGTAATTTATTCCACTCATTTGTTTCCTAATTTAAATGGTAATACAATAACTGAAAGAAAATTTGAATAACAAAAGTAAGCTGATTTCGTCATACTCAGTTAACAGGTTAATAATTAAAGTTCCAATTTATTATGTAATAAGGTAAAATATAGCTTTTTTTCAAATTGAATCTTAGATATTTTGATATATTCAAGAAATATGCAAACAAACTATGAAATATACATTAACAGCAATTCACTAATATGCATTTTTAAAAACTTCCTAATCATTCTGAGAGTTCAATTCCTTTTATCGATGAAATAACTACTATGCATATTCAATTTAATCCATAATGGCTTTTAAACAACTGCCTAATATATTACCAACAGAAGTTAAGCATTTGATTTTTTAAAAATCATTTCAATCAATAATTGCCAGTAATCAATTAATACTAAAACATTTTATCATACTGGAAAAACAACTCCTATAAGTCTGATTATCTTTTTTGTCATAGAAATTTTTCTAAGTAATATGTGAATTGCATCGAATTTTTCAATGTTCTTATGCATTCAAAGCTATATAGAAACACTACATTAAAAGTCACTATATTTTTTTTAAAAAATCTAGATATAGCATGGCACTTGTCACAGGCACATAAGTATTTTACATTTTATTTTATTTTTTTCTTGAGGGCGTTTTTTTATGAGACTAATAATTATTTTGAGAGAATATTCAAGAAAAATAGTTTTTAAAAAAGCATCAAAAAATATGGAGATGGACCACATTTATCTATTAGTTGATGCCCTTTTTTGAAACCAAAATAACTGAAAGACATTTTACTAATTATACATTGTCTAATTCTACAAGTGTAAATGTAATCATAGGGGGTAAAATGTATCAGTCAAAAGGTTTGAAAAAAAAATTTTTTTTTTAGTGTCCCTATAGTAGTGTAAGCTTTATCATTTTAGGAAATATTCAACTGTAGAATAATTATTTCAGTTTAATTAACTTATTGTAAATAGAAATATATGACTTACATAAGTTCTAAATCTATCTTATAATATTTTATCAAAATAATCAACAAATGAAAAGGTATTTTCTTTTATCATTTAGTTGTAAATAAATTGTCTTAGTAAAAAGATCCTTAATATGGAATAAAGTTAACAAAATGTTAATTTTCCATTTAACAGATTAAATCTTCCAGCAGTACATCAAATGATTTACAGAGGTACCAAATACATTTTTTTCCCTGTTGCATCCAGCAATTCCTGTAAGTTAAAGTATTTTTCTTTTTCTGGATTACTATTGCATATAAATAAAGGTTCACTTCATTTGGGAAAATTGTATCTAAGCAATTTAATTTATACAGTTAGTGGAAGAGTAGTTTATTCACAATGCTACTATATAAAACTATGCCTTTTTAAATAGATTATGGTCTTTTAGGCTAAAACAACTGAATACATAGAGTAAAGAAAAGGTGAAGTGATTAAAACATTTTAAATTCTAAAAATTGTAGAATGTAAAAATGTTGTTTTAATTCTGAGAATAAAAAATCCTACAGAAGAATTTTTATGGTTCTTTCTTGATCAAAAGCAATTTTAAATACAATTGATTTTTTTTCCATTATCCAATTTTTGATTTCAAAAAAAAAAAAAAGAGGGGGAAGGAATATAAATTCAGCCTAAAGCAATTATTTCTAATTGATTCAAGGATTGCAAAAACCAAACTTTTAAAAAATATTATTGAAAAATGTGAATTGAATGAAATTTTCCCAAAATTATAATACTGCAGTTTGATATTTGTATAAAAATCTAAATTACAGAATATTTTCAATTGGTGATTTTTTATTTATTTATTCTTTTTTATTTATTTATTTATTTTTATTCTGGCTAATACAATTGGGGTTGACAAAAAAATTTAAAAGAAAAATAACTAATTTTAAAATCCTCTTTTTTTTTATCATGTTATCTCAATCAGTCCATTGTTTCATATAACATTAGCAGGATCTCTTTCCTAATCTTAATGTCAGATAATGGAAGTAAATATTACTTGCTAAATTCAATGTAAAAAACAATAATATTGAAAGTCTTAATAGAGCTAAACAAAAAAGGTTTTTATAAAAATTAATTGTATAATTACCTAACAAATTTTAAGAAAACATTTTGAATGAGACTTAAAAACCATTTGACCAAAATGATGAGCATATGTAATTTAGAAAAATGAAGAATAACAAAGAGAAAAATGTAATGTTTTTATTAGAAATGTATTTAGTGGAAGATCTTTAACTTGAGCTTGTTGAAAAGAGTGCCAACAGTCCTCCAGCTGCACCAACTGAAGCCACATAATTACTTTAAAATGTTAAGAAATATTTAAAAACTAATAAATAATAACAAACCATGAGACATAGTTATACATATATAATGTAAATATCATAATTATATATTTAGAATTAAAGAATAGTTAGCATTTAAAGAACAGCTTGCTTATTATCCACATTTTAAAAATCTTGTGGTAAAGGTTACTTATAGTGTGCCCCTTGCCGCACCAAGGATGCCAAGTCGCCAATAAAGATGGCGGACGCTGTAAACAAACACTTTTATGGGTTAGTGACGGTTACGACTTTTTGCAATATAATGATGATTTTTTTAAATCGATAAGCATTATCTTTTAATTAATTTTTTTTCAGGCCCGGTGCCTTCAACAGATGCACCGGGCAGAATTTTTTAACTTAAAAAAACATCCTACGGCTTCGCTTTGTTCGGGAGCGGGAAACTAGTAGCTTCACTAGCACATAGAACATAAGGAATGTGCGGATAACATCAACAGTAAATAATAAACAATTGAGAAAGACAAAGATGAAAAAAGAATGGATTTAATAGGAAATTTTAAAGACATAATGTACAAACTTGAAGTATTTAATCCAATCACCTTTCATCCATTTCTCAGGATCGAAATGTTTTTTTCCATCCCATTTACCTGCCATCTACTATTGAATAATTGCCGACATAATAACTAGCGAAGAAAACAAACAATAGAGCTGTGAAAAAATGACAAGAAATGCGAATAATTCTATTGCAGACGGTTTTTAAAGAAAGAAACTAGACGACTTCGTAAAGAAGTAAAACAGACGATTTTGTTTAATCGTATACTGACATTTAAAACGGTAAAGGAATAAATATTTTAAATTCGCATTAAAAATATAATTGAATCTTCTAATTAATTATACAAAAAATCTTAATTATAATACAGATAAAAAAAATATTTTATTGATATTTTATTATTTAACATTTTTCAGAAAAGATTTGAAGCTTATGTACAATTCAACCATTGTAGGAAAAAGTAAACAAAACATCATTAGGGTTACTACAAGAGCTTTGTATTGGGTTGCCATATTGGCGACAAACTCGGGGGCACACTAATGACCATTTTAACCAATCTTGTTTTATGACAATTCTACCCTATTATTCCTTTAATTTTTCCCATTGGCATTTGATTTTAAAATGCAATATTCTGAAACATCAATAATAAAAATAAATAATGTCTTTTTTTTTCATCTACATAAACAAAGATAGAGAAAGTATATTTAAGAATTTGCTGTAGATGATTCAAATTTAAAAAGTCTCAAATAAAATGTATAATCATGTTATCTAATAAATCTTTAAAAAAAGAGTTCAAGTCGAAGAATAATATCCTAGCTAATATTGTGAAAAAATATTATTTCAATAAAATATAAAATTTTATGTTTTTAATACTTTCCAATTTGATAAAACATGCTGAAAGTAAAAATTTTTCCTTTGATTAAACTCAATATTTAAAGTCGCCTTCATATATCAATTTAGAACATAAAATAATTCAACTTTAAATGAAATAGACATTAAAATTGAACTGTATATTAGATTATTTCTAAATTATCATTTTTGTAATAAACATTTCTAATTCGAAAAAATATGAAATTTTTAAAAAATTATAATATATTTCACAAAATATGAAAGTAAATATCTATATTTGATTAAACATAATCTTACTAATTATAATTAAACTTAACTTTAGCCATCTATTATTGTATATATATTCATACTATGGAAGTAGTAAAAAAAAACATTAAGATATACAAGCCATTTTATGAGGACTTTTATATATAATACAAGCTGAAAAATATATAAGCTAATTTTAAACAAATTTTTAAATTGAAATGAGGATAGTTTAAATTGAATCTAAAATTTAAAATACAGAATAGCAACTTCCTTGAAAATTAATTTAAAATATTTCAATAGCAATAAAAGTTTGCATGTAACCATTGAAACATATTTTTAAAAAATATTACAAATCAATTCTAATTTCATCTATATGTCAGAATTATTGATCAAATTTTTTAATAACCATTAACACATTATGAAAAAATATATTAAAACTTACTAAAACAAAAGAAAAAGGATACATGCTGGGACCAAATGAATGGAGACAATAAAATGACAGGATGATTATCAACATCAAGTATAGAGCATTGTTATAAAATATAGAGAATGTGGTGGCTTCATAATCTGCAACTTCATTCTTCTTCCATAAAATGCTAAAATCAAATTAAAAAAACTTCATTATAGTGAAATATGAGAATTAGAATTACAAGCACTTTCAACAAGTAGAAAAATAATATATCATCCAAAAGAGTTATTCTAATATATATAACTATATGCACCATTTATGTAACATTGATTTATGTATTTACTAAAACTTAGATACTTCTTAAGTATATAAAAATGTTATTTTCTCAAAAAGCAAATAAATAAATAATATATGAAAATTGAATGCATTTATACAGCATCTCTTAACAAACTTAAAATACTCATGTATTAACTTATAGAAGGAATGAAATATCAAAGAAATTTTTTTAAAAAAAAGTACTAATGAATAATTATAAGTAACTGAAATTAAAATTTAAAATTCATAAAAAAAATTAATGTAATTTTCTGCAAAAAATAATAGATGAATAAATTTATATTTTATCTCATTTAAACAAAGAACATAAGTTCTAAAAAGACCGAGATTTCAAACAAAATTTTTTTTCTAAAAATCTCAAAAGATTTCTTGTTTAAATACACGACAAATGCAAATAAACTGTCAGCATAAACTGCTACTTTAAAAGAAAAAAAAAAAATTCAGAATCAAAATTTTAAAATATAAGTGTGACATCTGAAATTGCATTCAATAAATGAAATGGTTACATTAAATAAAATAAACTTTAATTATCTTTATGATTTTTAGATGATTTTTTTATTGAGTTTTAAAATTGGCAAATGATAATGAAGGGTTATACAAAATATTTATAGTAATATTAATAAATCTTTACAAACTGAATTTTAAAAATTTAAAAAGGAAAATAATTTCATAATTAGTTAGAGAAAAATGTGAATTTGAACAATCATAATAAAATAGTTAAAAAGTAATAAATTATTTTTTCACAATAAAAAGTAATTATTTACGAGTATAAAAATTCATTGATGTACAGCCATTTTAATGAAATGTTTACAGTTTTTAATTTAAAAAAAAATCAGTTCATTAAAAAGATCATTATTCATAATGAAAAAATATATATATTTATCTGAGATAACTTATATAACCAAAAGTGACATCTAAATATTTTCCATAACTTCTTTAAAAACTGCCATAGCATAGTATTAAACTTACCGCTCATCTTTTTCTTTCTTAGACATCTTTTTGTCATCAGCAAGAGTTTTCATTACATCTCGAGACACAGCTTCTTCCCGTTTTACAGCAATTCTATAAAACATAAAATTTTTAAACCAAGTTCTTTGAAAATAGAAAGATATTTTTACTATAACTAAATACAAATAGAAAAATAGAAAAGTGTAAGTAGAGAAAGTTTATTATTATTATTATTTCAGAATTAGAATAATTTTAAATAGCAGATTAAATAAATGAACATTTTAGTAAAATAATTATCTTTGGTTAGTTAAGGTTATATCATGTACATTGCTCACATAAATTATACGTGGATAAGTTATTAATTTTATATGATAAGATTGTTATTTTGCAGATGTAGATAAGGTTTAACAATTTAAAGCTGTATTACATTTATATAACATGTGAATTGATTAATATTAAATTACTTTCACAACACTAAATTCTTTCTTTTTTTTCTATAGAAATTCATGAATAAGTCTGAACCCTTTGCACTCTATGTCTCAGCATATGCAACATCAAATTGTATGTGTCATTTTAAATTTGAGTGCAAAGGGTTAAAAAATAACCCTTTAATAAATATATATTAAATAAATATATACCTCCTGATGATAAGTTTACATTTCAGTAATTTCCTAACTTACAGAAGTCTCAAGCTTATATTAAGAAATTTAAACTTTTTTTTTCTTTTTCTTACAAATGATACTAAATTTGAAGGAAGAAAAAAAAAAAGGATATTTATTTTTTAATTATTGAAAAATTTGTAAAAAAAAACTATTTTAAAAGATACTGAAATATCAAAACATAAATATTATCTTCGAATTCTTTCCATTACCTAAGAGTAAATTTAAACAATAAGAATTTTCAAAATGAAAGTAATATTAAAATATGGCTAAAGGATAGTATATAACAGATGAAATTTGTTCAGGAATATGGACTCTTTATACAAAACAAGGAGGAAATGCTGAAATGTGTTCAATTCAGATGTGGAAGTGAAATGTGAACTATGCCATATTTAGGATCCAGGACACTAATATGTTAAAAATCATGACATATATAGACTTTAATAATTAGTAATAATTAGTTATAAAATCATTATAATACTTACTTGTGTTTTAAGACAAACTTCACATTTTTGTATGCAAATGCAACAAGCCATGTGCTTATAAGTGTCATTACAGCAAACAAAATACCAGACTGGTAAGGATCCATCTGATGAATTCTCCAGAATAACCCTGTAAAATATATTTATTTTTTAAAACTTTTTACCAATATACATTTTTACCATATAAAAATATTATTGCCTACTTATACTCAAATAATTTTTTTTTCCATTGTAGAAAAATAAAGAAAATTATTTTATAAATTTTATTACTTAAATTAGTTCAAGTATCAAAGTCAAATAACTAACCATTAGCTTAAGATAAATTTATATCTGATCCAGAAACAGCTTATTCATAGCTATATTATTTTAATTATTAAAAAAATACTGGTAAAGTTCCGCTAAGTTTTATCTAAATAAAATCATGCCAAATATTCAATGATTTCAGCTCATCAATTAAAGAAAGATGTGTACTTAATATTATACAGCAAAACTATTTGCATAATAACAGCATGCCAATGGTAAAATATAGTCAAATTTTCGTTATGAAAGAGTGCAGTCTTCAGAAATTTATGGCTTGGGCTTTGAAAACTTAAGAGATTGCTAGTATACAATTAATTAGCAAATATCAAAAGATGCATGACAAATTAAAGAGAAGTGAATCACTTAATTTATTTTCAAACAAATCTCTAGATTTGAATTAAACCCTGGCATAGTATTGCATTCAAATCACAGACACATGAAAAATATTACTGTGATAGTCAATACAGCATTTTAAAACACACTGTCTTATATTATGCAATGTATTACATTTTTATTCCTGCAAAATAAACAGAACTTCAAAATAAGGTTATATTAATATTTTTTCAAAATTATGCATTATAATGTAGTATTTTTCATCAATTAATAGATATACACTAACAAAAAGATCTTCATGTTATGGATTTTTCAGTTAAAAACTTCAATTAAAGCTTGAATAATAATGGCCCTTCATATAAATTTTTCCAACCTATCCATTAATAAGGAGACATTGAATCATGGTGTGATGAAAAGATAGACACGAACAGAAAATTAAACAATATTAGATTTGATTTACATCTATAACAGAAAAGTATAATCATTTTTCATCTTGCAAGAAAATCAAGTTTAGCTTTGATAATTCAATATATATATATATATATATATATATATATATATATATATATAGAGAGAGAGAGAGAGAGAGAGAGAGAGAGAGAGAGAGAGATTTTTATAATAGTTAAACTCTTTTACAGGATATATTTACGAACTGTAGGGTAATATGTCTTACATAGCAACTTAGAAATAAATTATTAAAGTCACATCATGCTCCTTCAAAATATTTGCATCACGCACTATTACAAATACCAATTTTATTACAAAATATTTAACAAAATTATATAATATTCAGAACAAATTTTATTAAAAATCTATCCATACAAAAAAAATATTTCCTGAAATGACCAGCAGTTAAAATTACATGTGCTTATCAATGATAAATTTTATGGACTTACAGAGTGGGATAGCTGAAACGATGAATGCATTTCCATAAAATAAAGCAGATGATTTAGTTGAAACATTTCTACTAAAATCCTGTAACAATAATTCTTCTTCTTTCGTTAATTTCTTTCCTGCAGGCATTTTGTAAGTATTGGAAACTTCACAAGATCGGTTACAAAAATGTGACACGGATAAGTAAATGATGCGGCAAGCGAACACGAAAGCAAACGTTGAATTGTAAGAAATTGCCACATTTCATTTCCTAAATTTGTTCTTGTAATTGCTTTTGGTTTCCTTTTCTTATTTAAAAAAGATGAAATTCATAGAAAATCAAAAGTTTTTCCCCATTGTAAAATAAATTATCGTAAACATTGGATCGCTCATATAATTTCTGTAATTTTCTATCCTATTAAATAACTAACAAAAAAATTTAAGTATTTAGTTAAATAGGATGGAAGCATTGAGCTTCACAGATGTTTTCCACAAATTGAGGAGGATGACTAGATTTGTTTTTAATAATCTTATATGCTGACCTGAATAATGGTACTTTATATATTGTTTATTTTCTTTTGCATTCAATAAATTAGTTAAATTTTTAATTACAATTTGCATGGAACTTTTTTTTACCAAACTGTTTTAGTGATATAGAATGGATATCTATGTAGCCTGTAAATTTTAATTCTTTGTTTAGATTATGCCAAAAAAATTAAAGCATTTGACAGGAAATTTGTTAAATGCATTACTACAAAAATATAAATTTAACGCCGAAACATTTCTTATGTATACTGGATACTATAAATACAAATCATAAAATTATGAATAGGAAGCGTTTTACATTTTTCAAGTTATTGTTGGCGATTCCGATTACCATATATTTTTGTTTAGTTATATTAAAGTCGTTTATAACTTAATCGAATTAATAAGTGCAAACTTGATCGTATGAATGAATATATGTTGCATTTTATGAAATGTTTTACATTGCATTATTTTCCCCAGCAACATGTCATTAATCCAAAAACTAGTATTGCTAATAGGTTATAGTTTTCTACCAACCTATATGTTGTGTAGAAATTCAAAGGCTTTTATAATTCATGCTTCCGTATGGATTTTTTAAAGTTCACTCTAAAATTTAAACAAATATCTATTACTTTGTTTCTTTTCCTAATTAATATCGTTAATTTGTCTTGCAAACAGTACTTTGCGCAAATTTTACTTTCAATTCATTCACAATTTTAGTTATTAAAAGGGGGTTTTACTTATTGCTGTAGAGAACATTAAATATGTAATAAAAAGTATATTAACTTGGCGTTCCATAGTAATCGAATATACTGAAATAATTACTTAAAATTTTAAGTCGGTATTAATTTTTGATTAAAAGAATATTTTTTTAATCTCAATAATACAATATATAATTTTGTATATGATTGTTTTGAATCAAAAAATAATTCTGTAGTTTCATATATTTTAATTGCTAAGCAGATTTTAATTTTTATGACGTCTGCCTTATAGCTGATTAAATATTTTTGTGAAGTATTAGTAGTTGCAGATGATTTTTATTGTTATTGATTTTTTTACAATTATTTCAATTAGGCATTTATGTTAACAAAAATTATAATTAATGTGGTATTTTACGTATAATATTTGTATAAATAATATAGTTGTATTGAGAGATCTTAGTAAAACAGAAAATTATTACTAATTAAGATATTTTATTAAATTTAAAATTGCAATAAATTATTATTTAAAAAAGAATGTATATCTTTATAATCTATTTCTTATTTTAATAAAATCTTCATCAAGATAATTTTGGAAGCTGAAATGGTACAGCTAGAATTATTAGAGAGATGAAAACTAGAGATAACCATGTATTTATTTCATATATAATATAGCAATAAATTTTAATGATTTAAATCTTTGAATCAAAATTGTAATATATTTTATCAATAATATACTGTCTCAATGATCATGGGTTATTTTTTATTACCTCTTACTATTGTGGCTATGATATAAACAATTACTGAGATAGAAAAAAATTGTGACCTGCAGTCAGACTATGCACATATACAGACTATACAATATAGAGATTTGCCAGTTATTCAAAAATATATTTTTTTTAATTTTATCTATTATGACACGTTTATAAATAAAATATTCCTTGAAAGAAAAAAATCATAATTTTGATCTAAAGTAAATGACAAGACCTATGAGTTACCTAATTTTAAAATCTGATCGGAATGATCTAAAAGTTAAATTACTAGTTCCTTATTTGCTCATAATTTGCAGAATGTTTAAAATGGGGTATATATATAGTGTAAATCGATCTCTTAGAAGAAGCAGGAATGAACTGTTACTTTGAATTTCATTTAAAATATATATGCAATATTAAACAGATGTGTTGAATTAAAATATTTTTTATGATGAATTGTCATAAAAACCAAAAAGAAAATAACTTTTTTTTTTATTCAATAAAAATGAAATAGGTCTGCAGATGTTCATATATACATTATATTCAAATATTTCAGTATTAAAATTCACTGCCAGAAATTTTTTAAAAATAATTTGACTGCTTATAAATTAAATGATAAAAGTTATGCTTAGATTTCTCCCATTCAAACATCTTTGAAAATTATAAAAAGCCCATAAATTTATCTCTGTGTGTGTGTGT